>CAJHQQ010000689.1:0-153925 GCA_905132885.1 Moricandia moricandioides
AAAAAGCAAGCGTCATTGCTGGGTATCCCGCGCAACGTTCTAACAAAATCTTTCCTCTCAGTTTCTAATCTCTCACACATCAAAAACTTTCCCCAAATCTTCGCTCCTGATTCTTCTCCAAACTCGCGTCATCCCCGATCCGGGTCTCTACAGAGTCTAACTCCGACCCGACCCGATCACCCATGGGGCAAGCAAAGGCCACAACCGATTTCGGTTCAACTTCCGGCGAATCTTCAAAACCCTCGGCGAAGCTATTGACTGCCGGTGATCGGAAATTGCTCAAGGTGGAGCTTAGTCAAGGGGAGACGACGTACGTTTCGTGGAAGAAGCTTATGAAGGAGGTTAGCAAGGGCAATTGCTCGTCGTCTTCGGCGCATGACCCTCCTCCTCCTAATGCTAACCCTAATCTCGAGTCTCGCCTTGCGCCGGTTAGTGTATAGATGTTACGCTATTGGCTCGGGGAAGGTTTCTGTAAGTTTCAGTGAAGTGGATTTGTGGAATTGTGCTGTCAATTCGTTGCTCATTGGCATTGGGTTTGATTCTAGGGTTTCAATAAGCTAACTCTTGAGACTAAGATAGAATGAATATCGGGTCGCTATATGATTTGGTTGCATTGCTAATTACAAGAGAGTATGCCATTGATTGTGTTTTTGATCCACAAAGGAACTTGATTCAGATTGTAGCCATGATTACTGCAAAAGTATAAGTGATATGCATTGATCTCAGCTCGCATATTCTCGTGAAAAAGAAAATAGGACATGTTTGTGGCTTTCTTTCAAGTTATGATTGGGATGAGATCAGTTTCGAATGCTTTATTCCAATGCAGGGGCCACCAGTAGAAGGTGAAGCGGTCGACCAACCTCATTCTAATCGTTTTAACGCCGTTATAGAGAAGATCGAGAGGCTCTACATGGTACGGTTTCTTACCATTTTTGTCTATTGTTTAGCCATACAAGGTAGATGGATGCTTGGTTTCTTACTCAGGACAGTTTTCAGACTTGCATTTGCACTGGTTCTTCCAAAAGTTTCTTAATATTGTATACTTACTTCAGTAAATAAATTGAAGGGGAGAGATAGTAGTGATGGGGAAGAGTTAGATGGTGCTCCCGACGATGACGAGTATGACACTGGAGATTCTTTTATCGATGACGTTGAATTGGTTAGTATAGATATCCTTTATCCTTTCTTATGTGATCGAAGTGTATCTTGATAACTAAGGTTTCATATTTTTTGTGTTGCTTTGCAGGATGAGTATTTTGAAGTTGATAATTCGGCAATTAAACATGATGGATTTTTTGTCAACAAAGGAAAGTTAGAACGGATGTAAGTTTCTTTTCCTCTTATTTTTGCATGTGTCACATTACTATGTTGCGTTTCTGTCATTTTTCCATTTGGTGACATTTTGAGGAGTGTAGGCAATGTACATCATAAGTATTTGAGAACAGACTTTGATATCGCCTGTTTTCACCCCTCAAATTGAGGTTTATGCAGCGTTTCCTCGGGACAAAAATATTTGATACATTTTTTGGTCAACCTTGCCACGTTTTTCTGCTAACGTCAGTAGGTTATCGATAGGATTCAGGTTTCCCAGTTGCTCTATAAATATGCTATCTTCCATTTATTATCTAAATCGTGTATCCTTTCTACAACAGTGCACCGTCAACAACAACATCGAACAAACAACCAAAGAAAAGGAAAAGGAAAGAGTCAGCAAAACCTTGCGGTGATGATGTTGATATATCCAGTAAACAAGCGAAGATGGCTAAGACGGTTGGGGGAAAGGTAGTACCATTACTTACAAGTTTTATTCGAATCAGTAGATTCTCGTCCAGATGATTGATTTTGTAATGTGAAAGTCCAGGATCAATCAGCTGCTTCTTGTCTCTTTCCAAATAAAAAGCACAATGATCCAAAGAAAGTGCAGGATTCGGTTTCTCCTTTGAAAGTGCAAAGTGGCAATGACTCCTTGTTTTTGGAAAATGTGAAGCATAGTGATAAAGCGAATCATCCGCCAAAGAACGCCACAAGTCCGAAGTCAAAGGCAGCTACATCTTCTGGCGCCCTTCATCTTAAGTGCAGCACTGCTCATCAGCAAACTAATTCCATGGCTGGGAAATCTCGGCCAAATGTTTTGGGAAAATCAACAGTAGCACGTCAGAAAGAAAACGATGTCATGCATGACCAGGACAATGCAACAGTAAGCAGACAGTCTAATCAAATAACTGTAAGTAATTTCCAGCTATCTTAAGCATATACGAGTCCTCAGTTTAGCTGATCTAGAGTTTGAAGAAAGCATGAATTTTGGGGTCTTTCATCTTTAACATCGCCAAGAATGATGATTTCTGAGCTCTGAGGTTGTAGAAGATATTAGCAGTAAATCAGGATAGTGCAGATATTAGATGGTAAATATGTGTCATGCTCTGAAGCTGACACCCATTCAACGTTGTTTCTGTCGTTCAGCTGCTCTAGTTTTCATCTCGACTCTGGGTTTATCTTCCTAGCTAATACTCGCCGCTTCCATGCCTTTTTTCTTGCATTTTTAACCTCTGTTTTTTAATCCTGCAATAACCCCTCTCTGTATTCAGAAGAAAGGCGGTTCTAACGTCAGGCCTAAAACGTCGACACTTGAGAAAGCCTTCAGGGAATTGGAGAAGGTGGTCGCTGAATGTGAGTTTCAACTGTTCGATCACTTGTTTTCTACATGCATGGCAATTTATATACCATTTAGCAAACTATTGTGTCCAATTTATTGCAGCAAGGCCTCCTGCTGCTACGGATAATGAAGATGCTGATACCTCTTCCCAAGTAGTGAAGAGGAGATTGCCAAGAGACGTAAAATTGAAACTTGCTAAAGTTGCTAGGATTGCGGTAATCAAACTCTTGTTCTTGTCTTTTCTTTTTTAAATTTAAATTCTTCCAGATGTGTGAAAAAGACTAGAATTTTATTTTCTTGAAGCAAGCGAGCTACGGGAATTTATCAGGAGAGTTAATTAATCGTCTCATGAGCATTGTTGGTCATTTAATACAGGTTAGATCGTTGAAGGTAAATCACCTCTATCCCATGTATACCGAGACTTGTTATATGAAATTTTTGAAGTTCCAGGCTAGAGCTCTTCTTTTTCAGAAAGAGTTAACAAGACATGCTTTATTAGAGAAGGAGCTAAAAATCTCTGAGGGTTTACTAATGCTTATTGTTACAGAGGAACTTGAAAATCATGATCGATTCCGGCGACTCTGCAAAACAAGAAAATGATACTAGATTTCAAAGTATCCAGAATGAAGTTATTGAAACGTTAAAAACACAAGTTCCGTTGATGGAACCCCAGGTTCTCTCTCTCTCTCTCTCTCTCTCTCTCTCTCTCTCTCTCTCTCTCTCTCTCTCTCTCTCTCTCTCTCTCTCTCTCTCTCTCTCTCTCTTCAGATCTACTAGTTTCACTGATTTAATTTTCAAATGGGTATTTTATCCGGTGTTCTACACAGATACTTTGTTTCTTGTCTCTATTGCTAAATTTAAACATCCCAATTGTCAATGAATGCACAATACACAAGAGTTTACTCTGATAATGGCTTGCCAATTTGCCATAGGCTAAGAACTTCATTTTTTATTATATTTTCTGTTGTTTGTAACGTTTGTCGCCCTTTTATTAAAGCAATGACGCAACTATGATATTATGAAATATTCTTTGCACTGACATAAATTGTATCGCAGACAATCAATCAAGAAGCTGGAACATCAGACGATTTTGAAAATCCTCCTCCTTCTACGAAGAAGAAGAAGTTTGTCATTGATGAGGCGCTGGAGGACAAATTGTGTGATCTATATGACATCTTTGTTGATGTAATTAAGATTCTCCATTTTGGCATAACAACGTTTGTCAACTTATTAGATCCAGAATTGAAGTCTGAACATAGTCTGTGCTTTGTTTTGGCGATGCTAGGGATTGGATGAAGATGCAGGTCCACAGATCAGACAGCTTTATGCAAATGTAAATTTTTTGCTTATCTTTTCACTTTTCAAGTTTATTCAAAATCACTAAACTAGTCCTTTCCTGTTATCAAATCTTCCTAAGTGATTTGTTCATGCTCCAGTTAGCTCAACTCTGGCCAAACAGATTAATGGACAATCATGGGATCAAGCGTGCCATTTGCCGGGCAAAGGAAAGGCGGAGAGCATTACACGTCAATCTTGGGAAGGAGATGGTAACTTTTAAAAAAATTCTCAACTTTTCTCTCGCTAATCTCTCGCATTCATGAGTCCTTTTTCTCGTTGAAGGATCAAGGGAAGATGACGAAGAGGAAACAAACACAATTGGTACTAAAATCAGAGGGTACAGTCTGCCCTGACAAAGCAACCACCACGTCCTTAGTCCACACTCAACCTACGATGGACTCGTCCCGTGACAAGACAAAGCAGAAACTAAAAGGAACCTCAAGCTCTAGCAACCCTTCAGGAGAAGCAAAAGCAGCCCGAAGAAAGAAAGAAAAGAGTGTAGAAGAAGAATCTCACCTACCCACATTGAAGCAGCAGACACGTCCACATGCTCTCCTGGACCTGAACCTGCCAAGTTAAGCAGTACGCCTAGTTTCTGTTAATAAGTTTTTTTTTTTGTAGTCAAAGCCTGGCTATAGCCTCGCCTTTTGTACCTTTTGAAATCCAAGGACAAAAATGGTGGGCCTCTCTTCTATAAATCTGTAATTTGCCATAATCGTCTCTTCTTGTAGGCCCAATTAAGTATAATGATAGGCCTTACAAACAATAATAAAGCCCAAAGACAAATTAAAATGTTCTAATGAAGCTCACTGACTAGTGAACATTCCCGCGTCTCTCTCGCGCTCTCACTCTCTCTCTCGATTGAATCCGGCGATAGACTATTCGGCGCCTCGAGAATCAACCTTCACCCGCCGATTCTAGGGTTCAATATTCTCCATTGCTATTACAGTATCGGAGAGGCGGGGAGATAATCACCCCGTTTAGGTTTCCGGCGGCGATGAAGACGGCGACGCAACTGTTCAAAGGGGCAAACGTGTTCATGTCCCGGAACCTCGTGCCTCCTGAAGTCTTCGACACGCTTCTCGATACCTTCAAGCTTAACGGCGCTGAAATCTTCCTCTGTTGCGATCCCTCCCGGAGCGGCCCCTCCGATTTCCACGTCATCGCTTCTCCCCAGCACGTGCGCAATTTTAATTTTGTCACTGCCTGTAATTGCCTACGTTGTGAGTAAAACCTGCTCTTAACTCCGTTTTTTGGATTTTGCAGGAGAAGTTCGATGATCTTAAAGCTAAGGGCTGTAACTTGATAGGTGAGTGGAGATTTGTTTATTTTTCTTCTCGCTTTACTTTACTATGTGTTCGTCATGTTTACTGTGATGCAGGTCCCCAATGTGTGCTCTCCTGTGCGAAAGAAGGTAGACCGCTGCCACAAGGGGGATTCACTTGTTGTTTAGCCATGGATGGTCTTAAGGTTCTTGCTTCTGGATTTCAGATTGATGAAAAGGTACTTCTTCATCTTCTTCATGGGAATGGTTTGTGAATTATGACTCTATGTTGCATCAGCGATCTTAGGTAACCTGTTGTCTATGGAACTTACTTCTGACCTAACTGTTAACAACTAAGAAGCATGGAGATAACAAACGATCATAGCATTTTTGTGAATTTTTTTTAGTTACTGTCAAGGACTCATCCCTCTAACTGGTTGATTGCAATTATTTTCAAGGTCAAGATCGAGAAGTTGGTTGCTTCCATGGGCGGAGTTTTGGTTTCCAGAACTTCTTCAGATGTCAACTTCGTCATTGTCAAGAATGTCTTGGCTGCCAAGTACAAGGTCTATTGCTCAAAGATCCATCAATATTTTTTAACTTCTAAAAGTTCACACATCTGTTGATTATCATCATTGGCTACCGGTTTAATCTTTGCTTTATGGACATTTCAACACTGCTTTTTTTCTGATGCATCTGGAAAGATTAATCGATTTATGTTAGGTAAACTATTAAGTATTTCTCTGTTCATTTAATTTCACTCCAATAAGCACTAGGATCTGTATCAAATTTTCAAGCAATACATAGTGAGTTCATCAAAAGAGAGGTTTTCGAGCGGGAGGAAAGATTTACTATGCAGTATGCACCTCTAATGAAGGCCTCTAGTGAAAAAATTCGCCGTTTTCCAAATTGTTTTGGATCGTCCTGTGCCTCTGATGACTAATCGTGTCTACTATATCCTAAGTAGAGTGAATCGATGATGTTCTCTGGGAAGCTGTTCAAAACCAGCTATTCTTGTTTCATCGTGACAGCTAAATATACTTTGTTCTTTTTTTTTTTTAACTTGTAGTGGGCTCTGTATGTTCAGAAGAAGCCAGTTGTTTCACTGAGTTGGTTACATCAGTGTTGGAATGAGCACCGGGTGGTTCCGCAGGAACGATATAAGATTCCTCCTTTTTCTGGATTGAGGATCTGTGTCACAAAAATTCCAGCAGGTTAGAAAACTGGTTTGTTCAACATATGCGAATCAGGTTCTTTGTTGATAGTTAATCAGTAATTTATTTCAGACCAGCGTAAGGGAATGGAGAAGCTAATTTCAGAAAATGGAGGGAGGTACTCTGCGGAGCTAACAAAGGCGTGTACACATCTGATCGCTGACATATCCTTTGAATCAAAGATTTTGTAGATGCATTGAAACTTGTTTAAATTCTTGTGCAGAAAATCTAAGATTTTGTAGTTTGAACTTAAATGAAAAATTGAGTCCTTGACATTGCATACGCTGCTGAAGGTGACAAATACAAAGTTGCTCGGAAATGGGGTCACATTCAAATTGTTACGCGGAAATGGTTTGAGCAGTCCATTGCTAGAAAAGGTGACATTTGATGCTATTGCACCCTTTACATTCTGATCAGTATATCGGTTCTCAATCAGTTAACAGATTCATTCGATACTGATATCATATGTCACCCTGTTATGTGCAGTTTGTCTCAATGAAGAGTTGTATCCTGTTATGGGTTCCATATCCTTGAGTAGAGGGGTGAGAGATTTAGGGAACCATGATAATCAAGGAAAAATTCCTGAATGTCCAGTGTCACTGTCGCATTCGACTGCGGTTGCGGCAGACTCCTACGCTTCTTATGCTCAATCCAGAGAGTCAGATATAGAAACTTGTGCCTCACAAAATCTTCTATCCACATCTATGAATCCCAGTAGCCATGTTATAGAACCAAGTAAAACCCAACTACAGAGCCGCAAGAGCAAAATATTGATGGTTGTACAGCCAGGAATACAGAATCTGAAGACAATGACCTGTACTTATCAGATTGTAAAATTTTCTTGGTTGGTTTTGAAGCATCTGAAATGCGTAGACTTGTTAAGTTGGTCCGAAGAGGTGGTGGCTCACGGTATATGATGCTTAGCGAAAGAATGACACATATTGTTGTTGGAACTCCTTCTGAGAGGTAAGCTCAATCTTTTCACTGTCAGTAAAATTTTGTTGCTCTATTATTTTTTCCTTTTTTTTCTCTTGTAGCTTTGATATATTCTGATAGGTAGGTCTCTCTAAGCAAATTCTCAGTAACATTATGATGATCTTTACATCGAATATTTATTTACAGTGAGAAAAAGGAGGCTAGAAGTGTTGCAGCTTCTGGTGTCGTTCATGTAGTTACACCCAATTGGCTTGAAGATTGTGATCGCGAGAAAAAAGAAATTCCCATTCATAAAATATATACCGCTCACAACCTGATTCTTCCAAGAGGTCTGTTGTTAACTCAGTTCACTATTTTTTTTAATTATCTTGGACACATTATCCAAGATACATCAAGACATGTCAATGCATTGTATTACACTTCTCTAACTGACATGTTTTCTGTCACAGATTCTGCATGCTTGACCAAGGGATCTCGTGCAGGAATGTTGGGTATGGAGAAGGGTAAAATGACTTTTCCTCAGACCATGGCATATGATTCCCCTTCAAGGAGTACCGATGTCTCAAACGAGGCAGCAACTTTGCGGGGAAAGAATAAAAAAGCAGTGCTGGACTTTGGCAGGAAAGATGACATTCACGTGGAAAGAAAAACAGTATCACCCAAGCAAAAAGAAACATTTAATTCCCTTGCAACTAATAAAAGCAAAGAACAGAAGATTCAATGTGAATTCATTGGTCAGAGCAAGCAAGAAAGAAAGTCATCAGTATTTAAGGGGAAGATATTTTGTTTCTCAGATTCTTTTCCTGAAAATAGGGTAAGTGGTTGTTAGAAGGATATGCTTTCCTTGTCTTGCACTGGTTTCTTGTCCGAGAATGCATGTCTGTGGTCATTTGATTGATGTATTACCTTATTGTGCAGCGACCCGAAATCGTGGAATGGGTGAATCAAGGAGGGGGAGAGGTGGTAAATGATCCTTTTATAAAGAACACACATTTTACTATTGAATGCCATGGCATGTTCAGGAGTGCTGGGACTATCCAAACTATTTATGTCTCGAGTCACTGGGTTCGATCCTGTTTAGAGGTATTCTTCTTCTTAGTGTTCATCTGTTATCTACCGGTTATACTATCAATGCTATGGAGTACTACTGTCTCTAACTGCCATACCTTTAACCCTTTTATATCTTACATTAGCTTTCGATTGTAATTGTTTTGTACCGGTTATACTTGCGTTTTATCCTTATCAAGCTTATTTCCTAAGCTGTTTTCTTGGTGATGTAGGATGGTTGCTTACTTGATGTTACTAGTCATATCCTCTATTCGCCTCTTCCCTGCCAGACTCCACTGCCTGGATTTCAAAGCCTTCGATTTTGTGTTTCCCATTATGAAGAAAAGGATAGAGTACTCCTGAGAAATTTGTGTTTTGTTCTTGGAGCAAAATTTGTGGAAAGACAAACCAAGAAAGTGACTCACTTGCTATGCAAATTTGCTCACGGACCTAAGTATGACGCGGCTTCCAAGTGGGGAATAGTTCCCGTGACATCTGACTGGGTCTATGAATGTGTTAGACAGGTGGGCCTATGTTTTTGAAATTGTTTCTCTCACATGGGATCGTCAGAATCTAATGGATAGTCCCGTTTCTAATATCGTGTGTAGAATCAAGTTGTTTGTCCAGATAACTATCATCCAAAGGAAATGACCACTCAAGACCAAGAAGCAGGGGTTGGCTTGACAACTCAATTTCATACACAGTTTGTGCCAGTGGCCTCAAGGGACAATGATTCTCTGCTTGTTAGCCACTCTGAAAATAGGGGAAAATCTCAAATATTTGTTAGTGAAAATGGCTGCGGTAAAAGTGAGGTAAACAACAGACTTGGAGAAAGTGGAAGGGAACAGAGTTTTCCGTCTAAGAAGGCAAAACTTTGTAGAGATGGTCAAGAGCATGATGCGTTTCCTATGGATGAACATCCAAGTAACTTTGCTCGCCCTTTAAAGTTTGGAGATGGTATTGGTTTTGGAAATGACGTAGCAAGTGGTCGTGAAGTTCCAGATGTGGCTGATACCATTGAGGATCTGTTGGAGCAGACAAGTAAAGTGAGTACTGTTTACCGTTCTCTCCAATTATTTAATACAAGTTATATTTTCTCAGTATTCACCTCTGGTTTCTCTTTAGATTCAAGACCAGAACTCTCCAGGGAGTGCGAGGGTTTCAGAGAACACTGTATCCTTATTTGTGTGCTCATTCAGATTATTAATATTTGCAATAGTTTAACTCCTTAATGATAAAACAGCTTTTTCCAAGTAGCGAACAATACAACAGCGGGAATCATTCTGTCACTGGGCTGTCTAGACATTGGATAAACAGGTAGACTTATATTTATCAATTGCAAGCATTTTGCAGAAATTTCTGAAATCAACCCCAAATGCCATGTATTATTAAAAAACTAGTGACACAAGTATGCTTGGGGTTTAAATACACATTTCTTCATTTATGAACCTCTAAATCTTTTTTTTTTCTGTTTTTCTCTAATCCTTTGTTTTTAGCTAGTGCTTACTATCTTGTGTAATACCTTAAGCATGACAGTACAAATATAAAGAGAGTGTAAGCAGACTAATGGTGTGCAAGGATCTGACACTAGACTGCTCATATGGAATTAATGTTCACCTATTAAACTCTGATGTGTGTTTCTCAGGGTCCAGGAGAATGACGATGCAGGCAATCCTCCAGGAGATGTTACTACAGGCACTTATGGAAACTTTAGTGAGACGCAGACAGAATCGCAGGTTTTAACTCTTACTCTGGCTAATAGTCACGTTTCTAAAAACCAGTTCTGAATTAAAAATGAAACTTCACCTAAACCTTCCGTTTTATACCCTTAATATATTTGATTCGGAACGGTCAACTCTTAATCCTTGCTTGCTTGAGCGGGTAAACTGAGTGTGCGATTTGTCTACTTGAATCCTGATATTACAAGTTTAGACATGTTCTTATAATTTCCTGTCTTGGAACATTGAGTTTGTCCTCTGTGATTGTGTTGAAAAAGGCCAAACAAGTGTAATCTCTCTGTGGTGGGGAACTTGTTGCATCTAATATAAGCGTTTTACAGCCTAGAGTTTGTGATTGTACCACTTAACAATTATAGGAAAAACAATTGCAGGTTGTTAGTTACGAGGAGGATCTTTCAGGAAGGCAGATGCTTATCGATAGAGTTAGAACACGCAGCAGAGCTTAACATAAAAAGAGATGAGAGTGAGGTGGTGTGTGAATTAGAGAGAAGAAAACATTCACCATTGTATTTTGTAATTGTGACAAAGACAACATCCATTACAGAAACAGTTACTTAGCTTCATTACAAAGTCATGAATCATATGTAGACAGATACAGTTACAAAAGCTTATGAAACGATGCAGACATTACCTGTAACTCGACTCTGTTGCTTCATTCGGATTATGAGAAAAAGCGCACACACTTGTATTCAAAACAAAGATTCATACATCACATTAAAAGAAAAATCAAAACACAAAGCCAGAAGAAAAGATGCCAAAATTATCAATTATTAAATTTGGCATTTGATAAAAGTCTCACTGTTGAAGAACATTTAGAGAGACTTAACAGCAAGAAAACGAGGCTCCTTGGGCATGAACTTTTGGTTTGCATAGACACTCATATAATCTCCGAACACAAACTTTGGATACTTCTTCTCACTTCCTTCCTCCGTCCCTGCCGCCGCTGGCCCAATGGCCGCCTTGAACGACGGATTGTAAAAGGAAGCAATGGACCTCCTGTTTCCTTCCTCCCTCGCCAACACCCTATGCCACGCACTCTTGTACCTACCAAACCCAAACCCATTTTCAGCTAAACCGGTTTCATTTCAAAATAAACCAAACGGTCTATGATATTATATACCTTCCGTTGCTAAGAACTTCAATCTGATCACCAGTGTTGATAACAATAGCGTTAGGTATCGGCTGAACATCGATCCACTCTCCATCTTTCAACACTTGAAGACCATCATACTCATCGTCTTGGAACAGCAACACGACACCTCCTGCATCAGTATGAGCTCGAAGGCCGTTGACTAGCTCTGGATGAGGACAAGGTGGGTAATGACTGACTTTGGTTCCAAAGAAAGCTGTCTCTTCACCATCTTCCATCCCTTCGTTAAAAGCTTTCTTTATGTAGCCTTTGGGTAGACCCAAATTCTCATCCATCACTTCCATCATCTTCCTCGCTAGCTTCCTCACTTCTCCTCTGTATTCTACCATCGTCTCTCTGTTGAAAAAAAAACAGAGTACATAAAGTTATGACCTTTGAATCGAATTTGATTGATTTAAGATTTTAAAGTTGTTTGTTTTTACTTGAGGCCAGAAGTGTTGGATGGCCATTGGTTTTGGTTATGGTCTAAGAGAGTGAAGACATCTTCCCAGTCAACGTTCTCGAGCTTCTCGTTGGAGTTTTTCTCAAGCAACTCGCTGAGTAACTTCACAGGAGTTGAAGTCTTGAACGCTTCTTCTCTCTCTGTTTTGTAGCATTCTGAGCTTAGCTTCTTCACTTTACTTAGAAGCTCCAAGGGAATCCCATGGTTCACCAGCTACAAAGAGAAACAGAGTGAGACATTAGCTCATAAGAACAGAGAGATAATAAGTTCTGTTTTTTGTTTTGTTAAAAAGATCCGAACCTGAAAGAAACCCCATTCTTCGCAAGCTTTAGCGATCTCAGAGAGTGTCTTCTCTCTTTCTTCACCATTGATCTTGGAGAAATCAATCACAGGAATCGCCATTTTCAGATCCGCAAAGAGCGTGAGATGTGTAGTATGCAAAATGCTCTGTTTTGGAAAGTCAAAGAGAACTCTGTTTTTTTTTGTAATTAGATTAAGTTGTGAGGATTATGGAAAAGCTTAGGCCTGTATTTATACTACTACTCTCATATTTTGCAATTTGATTATCAACTCTATCGAAAAACTTAACTGTTGATTTTTACGTTATGAACTAGTAATAGTATTTTGTTTTATTTCATTACTAGATTTTTTTGGTAATTTAATATAAATCCAACTATTTTTTATAGAGATATTCATAGCTGATTAGTTAGAAAGAAGATTACAATTTTATGTGTGCAATAAAATAAAGAGAATAATATGTGATCCGATAAATAAAAAAGATAAATAGTGTGACATAACATTTATCAATAAAACTGTACCCTTGAATCTTACATTCATGTTGAAAATGAATTTAAAATAACTTAGATTCACTAAAACCAATGTGTTTAAGAGATTTGATTATCCTGAAGCAGTTACAGTCTAGTTCATCTTCTTAATGTAGTACTATTAATTAAAAAAAAAACAAATAGTTACATTTGCGTAATCGTTGGGCATTAATGATCTTGACAGTCGACAGGCTTTGACGTTTGACCAACTGTTTTTTTTTTTTTTTAGCGCAACCGGTTTCACCGTTAATTTCGGTTGGTAACAAAAGAAGCAATGACAATGAAAAATATCATTTTAATTCCTTCAATAAAATTAACAAGACTCTTTCATTGTTCAAAGAATTAAAAAAAGTATCAAACGTCATGGGTCAAACAAAATTTTCATGAATAAAATAGTAGATTTACCATTTTATCACCCAATATATATCATGGATTTAGTGAGTATGTCCAAAAAATATTTTACTTTTGGAATAAAAAAGTCATGGATCAAACCAAGCTTTTTTTTTTTGCTAAAATGGATCAAACCAAACTTTCATGATATTTTCAAAAGCCATCTTGTCTTAGCTAGGACCACAAGTTAACCATGTTTTTTGGAATCTATGATCATACGCGAAACTCCAACATCGAGCAATATGTACATTAACAAAAACATTATTTGGATAAATTAGAAATGTGTAACGTTAATCCTCTTTTTGTTTGCTAGAGTTTATCCTTAATTATATACACATCACTTTAACATTACGATGAAATCATTCATGCATGATTAGTTAGCATAAGAAGAAAGAGACATAGATATGCGTTTTATATAATTGAAGCCTCTTTTATATCTTATGAGTCATGAACGTGGAATGTAATAATAGTTTTGTGAATTATTATCAAAAATAATTAATAGACTATTGTCTTCATTGAGGATTTGTTGTATTGTAGGTACAAGAAAGAGCATATTACATTTTTAAGCTATAAAATATAATAGTCGAAGATAATTTTTGTTTGTCTTCATAGTAAAAGATAACTAACAAAATAATATTTATAAAATTACAGGGGAGTTATTAGTTGAAATAATTGTAAGTACAGCACAGCCATCTCTGATGTACATATGAGCAGTGATGCCTCTATGTTGTCTTCATCCCAAATCTCAATGCCTTTGCTTGACTGAATACAAGCACAGTAACTTATATATATATATATATAGATGTTATCAAATCTCAATACCTTTTATAACTAACATATATATTATCAAATCTCAATACCTTTTGTAGCTTGTGATAGAGTTAGAATTAGGTCTTAATTATTTGATTTTGCTAGTAGTTATGATAGTGGTTTGTTATATGGATCTCCTTTATATGTTTGCTAGTGTTGTTAACATTAATAGTACATCTCCCTTTCATAATTATTTGATTTTGCTAGTAGTTGTGATTGTGATTTGCTATATTGATCTCTTTATATGTTTGCTAGTATTATTGACATAATTAATACATTTCCATTCCATGCTAATATATTAGTTGATATATGACTTGATAAGAAATAATCATCCGTTTTGCACCCTTTATTTCACATGCAGACAGTCACTGCACCACTATAAACCTTCATATACTAATTAACAAATAAAGCAAGCATAAACTAATCCCGAAAAACCTTTCTTTTCAAATTTATTTATAATATTTTTTTTTTTTATTAAAAGCAAGCCGTCCATTGTCACATGGGATACACCTGGAAGTGGTATTTGTAAATGTTTAGTTAATAACAGTTTATTTTTATAAAAGAAAAGGTTAAATAGTTTATTTTTTTAAACTAAAAAATTAAATTTAAATCTATTAAAAATTAAACTTAATTCATGGATGGAAAATGCAGTACACAGATGAATCATCATTCGGATATTCAAATAGATCAAAAAAATAAACCATATTAGCGTGGCTAACGAAAATCGAACTACGCATTCACTGTACTGTAGTTATTCCTCATAAGTCATTAGTCCAACCCTGGTTCTTTAAAATAAATAGTTTATATTCCAAATGCATTCCCCCGTGCCACTGTTTTAGTAAGATCAACTGTTATTAATACTGACAACAATATTACTACTAATTTGTTATATATATGTAAAACAGAAATTTAAGAAAAGAGAGAAAATTATTGAATTAATCAGTGTTAAGGGATAACTGAGTGGATCACATGGTTCTGAGTGATCTATGTCTCTGTTATGTTGCAGCCTGCAGCAAACGAATATGGACTAAAAGATCAGCTTAACTGTAATATATTTGATCGTTATAAAGTAAGTAGTAAGGCTCATATTGTACTCATTTTAATTTATATCAGTCAAAATGTATATTACATTCCGTTGAAAGAAATCATCCACTGAAAATACCATAAGAAAATTATAGTAGTATATATTTAAAATATTATCTAAACAGTTATCATTATAATGTCCATTTATAATGTTTTTACATATATTTTTAAAATATTGTAGTGTAACGTATACAAGTTTGCTAATATATTAATTAAAAATAAAATTGTAAGTATGTCTTAACCCCTTTTTTTGCTAAGAAGGTTAATATTCATATAAATGAAAAAGTTAGAGTCTACAAGGTATAATCTAAAAGAAGATCCACTTGGGCAAAGACAAGTAAGACCCATTTGTTTTTAAGTCTTACTTTTTTATGTTTGTAATGAAAGATGTAAAATAAAATTATTAAGACAATTTTAAAATATAAGAAACAGAACAATAATTTAATAATAAAAAGACCACTCTAGATAACCAGCCTAGTTCAATGTATGAACATCTTCCTCGATATTATATGAGCTAAATTAAAAGAAGAACAAAATAAAAAGCTAACTAAAGCTTGTAAGAACTAATGTCGACATTGCTATAAATCCTCAAATCTAGTGGGTGTATTCTCCCTTTATACATTCTCTATAATACTTTTTTTGAAAAAACTTATCTTCTTGACTCTATGGTGTTAATTCATATAAATATTTTTTTTAAAATGTGCTTACTACGCAAAGTAAACAGTGAGACGTGGTCGGTTCGTTTCCATGTATTTTGGAGTAACTAAGTGTAATCAGTTCTATAAGTTTGAAAAGTAACCACGTTCGAATCAAATTCAAAACTAGTGTTATCCTTCAAGAAAAAAAAAGAAGTATGCAAATGAAATTGTATAGGCATCGAATCAATGTACATAGAAAATATTACACGTCATGGTCGACGTTTCTTGGCTTGCCAACAACCTGGAGGAGCCAACTTCAAATGCAATTTATTGCAAACTAATTAACTCCATTATAAGTGTCGTTCTATAATAGGAGAATTTTATTTATATCTTAATTTTAATTTTGATATTATTTTGTAAATTTATATTTAATGAACGATTATTTAAACAAATATCTTAATTTTTGATGAAAATAGACTTAGTTAAAAATTTTTAAAATATTTATAAAAGAATTAGAAATTTGACTCCACCCTTTTAACACTAAACTCTAAATGATAATCATTAATGTGTAAACTTAAATATTAATATTGTGTATTTTTGTAAAATGATATTCAATTTATGTTATTTTTTGCATTTTTTTTTGTATTTATAACGGTATTTTGAATGATTGCGAGGTTTTGGGCCTGTAGCCCCCATACCATATTAGATTAATTATTCTTAGCGAGACTTTAAACAGTATTAATTAATGATTAAACCCATGTTAAATAGGGCCACTTCTAAAAAGTTCATTAGAAAATGAAAAGGGCCCATTAAGCCCAATTAGGCGAATACATGGCGCCAACTAATACTAAAGGTAAATTCTATAAACGCCTCAAGGCGAAAGAGAGACACAGACACACAGAGAGAAGCAGAGAGAGAGAGAGAGAGAGAGAGAGAGAGAGAGAGCTTCTTAGATAAAGTTTATGTCTTTTGAACTCATAAGAGTATAACTACTTGTTTACTTTTGTCTCGAAACTAGTTGTTGGCGATGGACGAGTTCGTTGCTCTCACGGAGCGTTACGGGTTAAAGCCCCGAGGAAAATCAGCTCCAATGGCTGCTTTGAAACGATCTGCTTTTAACCGTAACAATGTAAAAGCCTCTCATTTCGATTCAGGAGACGACTCAAACGCAGAGTTAAC
Source organism: Moricandia moricandioides (assembly GCA_905132885.1). Taxonomy (NCBI): domain Eukaryota; kingdom Viridiplantae; phylum Streptophyta; class Magnoliopsida; order Brassicales; family Brassicaceae; genus Moricandia; species Moricandia moricandioides. Next base: position 16,708 of record CAJHQQ010000689.1, read on the forward strand.
CTTGAACGATTCAAAGTTTGACCTTTTGAATCCTGGTGGTTTTGACGACTTGCTGATGTTTGATGAGTTGATTAAGTTATCTACCAATGACTCTGGTAAGACAAAGTCATGTCTTAGTTGTGTCGGTTACTTGTTCACTGACTCAATCTCTTCATCGGTCAACGCAGCTGATGGTTTAACCGGACTTGGTACAGAAGAGAAGAGCTCGAACCAGAACAGTTCTGAAGATGGTTTTGATGAGTTGATACCTGGATTTGGCGGGAGTAGTAACAAGTTTGTGAATCAGTTTATGAAGCATGTTGCTTAGTGGTTATGTAATGATAGTTATTCTATTCTAATAACTGTTTCTTGATTGCTAGTGAGTTTCAAGAAACTGAAGATGTTCAACTAAAGAAACAACAGTTTGGTGTAGATGACAACTTTGAATCCCTTTTCATCCCTGGGCCTCGTTCCAGTAGCGTACCAACATATTCATGAGGTTCACCTGGTGCTCAAACACAGTTCCTTACAACTAATAAAAGATCGAATGGTATGCATGGATCTATATATGTTGATTCAATGTAACCTTTTTCCCCAGACCACTTATATGTCACTGCTTGATTCTTCTTGCACGTGCTATAGTTTTTGGAACCAATTTCTAGTTGAGGATGATATAATACTACTGCTGCTTAAAGATACTTGGCTTTCCCCAGATTATATGTTTTGGTACTCGATGATGTTACTTTACTAAATGTCTTATTGCATGTAGGCAAAGGTTATAGATGATATGAATAACCGTGATCGTCAGATTCAGATTGAACAAGAAGAAAGGAGTGTAAGTGATGCTGTTTTGACATGTTTCTGTAATAAGTCTTCATTACATCACTTCTTTTTCAAGATTTGGTTTAATATCCAGTTCTAATCTCCTAGTTGACTTGAACAATTATCTGAGATTGTTTCATTTAGCTGGTAACAATACTTTAGTTGAACTGAAATGACTTTCTTATGTTTTTGTTTAGAGGATCTCTGAGACCCTTGACGCTGAGATTAAGCTATGGGCTACAGGGAAAGAAGGGAACCTACGTGCACTGATATCATCATTGCATCTCGTGAGTACTCTTCTAAAGACAACCGCTAATCCTGTTACTTCTTAGTAATCTCATTGAGGTTGGCCATGTTGATCAGGTACTTTGGCCTGGATGTGGCTGGGACGCTGTCTCTCTAACAGATTTGATCACTTCTTCGGCAGTCAAGAAAGTCTACAAAAAGGCAAACTTGTATGTCCATCCTGATAAAGTTCAGCAGAAAGGTGCTCAACAGAAGTATATCGCCGAGAAGGTCTTCAACATTTTACAGGTATTTTCTTAGTAAACCTGCATCCTCTCAAACTGATAGTTATGTAATTCTTCTGTTACATCAAACAGGAAGCTTGGAACAAGTTCAACAAAGAGGAGCTATCTTAAACACTGTCCTTATACATCTGTTGACTAGAGAGTTGCTTGAAGAGATTTGAACTGGTTGTTTGTGTGTGTTAATATGTATATGAAGTGATGTTCACATTGTGCTTCGCATTTCTCAAACCTCTTCTATAAGTAGAGTAAGACTATAGTTCTTGCCATTAGGCTTCGGACTAAAGCTGAAAGAGAAGATTACAGAGAAGAAACAACATCGTTATTGCTTTTTATCTAATCAAACACAAGCTCATAAGTACTCCCAGTTCTTGATTCAAAAAGAGTATTAGTAGTTGCTTTCAAATGGCTTGTAGGACTTGAGATCGAGAACAACTCCAGCTATTGACCCTGCAGCTGCAGCAATACTAACTACCAAACAAGCTGAGCTGAAGACTTGAAGACAAACCCATTGAGTGCTCCATCTAGCTATCTTCTTCTGCTCAATATACATCTCCACCGGAAAATACACCGTCAATGGCCAAAAGCCAAGTGCCCCTAGCAAACCCACAACGTCGTTGAAAAACGGAAGAAGCATTGAGATAAGTGTTGTTATGATCACAAACACTGTCCTCCATATCAACCTGAGTAAGCCATTCACACACCACACACAGAGATTATTACATAAAGCTGATATGTAACATGTTCAGTAGTATTGAAGACAGGACATTGTACCTGAAGAAGTTCAAACGGAGAGGCTTGAACCCTGGAATAGGGATCTTGATATCTTTAGCAATGAAGTCACTATCAGGGAACCGAACCGAAGCTTGTCTCTCGATGAAAGCAAATAAAGGTTGGCAATAGACTTGGTATGCACCAACGAGGTGAACCACAATGGCTGCATTTGCTATATCAAGAAGCCAATAAGGGTTATAAAACCCAAAACCAGTTAGTAGATTTCCTGGAGACATGTCTCCAAAAGCTGCATATCCCATGCAACCACACAACATGTAGAACATAGTCGTTACACCAACGCTCACAAGAGTTGCCTTCTTCATTGTTTTCTCTTCTGATGGTGGTGACTTCACTGTGTCCTGTTTTTTTTTTTCAGACAAAACAAGAAAAGCTTGAGGATGAGACCATAAACCATAATGGCTTTAATCATTAAGACTTGTAGAGATGATAAGAGTACCTGAATCTCTATGAGGATGATGGAGTAAGAGTAAGCAAAAGCAATGTCTCCAAGAGCTTGGAAACTTCTCCATATCTTTTGTGTCTCTGTCACAGCTCCTATGCTAATCCCTGTGAGACTTCCCTTCACCTTCCCATTTGCTGATGAAACCAAAATGAAAAAGTTTCTTTGTCAAAGTCATAATTTGAGGGTGAAGACGAATGTTTCATCTGGTTGTGCTCTGTCTATAACTTATGAGAGCATATAAGTGATTTTTGTACTGACCTACAACTTGAGCAATGCCTAGAGCAAGACCAGCAGAGGAATAAGTGAAGGACATAACAGCAGCGAGGATAGAGAGCCACCAAAGCTGATCAAAATCTGGAATCTGAGAGAATATAATCTGAACTAGTCCAAAAGCTATCATGTAAGGGTTACTGTTCATGTGACATGAATCTTTCCCTCCACTCTTGTGAAAACAGTTTGATCTCTTAATTGCCCTGAAAATAAAAATAAACTGATTTTTTTTTAATCAAAACCATTATCAAGAAACAATTTGGTAGCTTTTAGTTGAGAACACTTACATCATGCTTATAGCTGAAGCAATAGTGTAACCAATTGCAACACCAAAGAGATTAAGATACTGAACAATACCACATAGCTTGACCTTCACGCCACCTGTCCAAACCATGAAAAAAAAACATGTTAAATATTCTAGATTAATTCTCTAATCTCCTCCACAGTCACATTCAAATATTGTATTTTTTTTACCTAGGTTTGATCGGACGGCGTCCATGTAAGTGTAGTTCCTCTTGCCGGAGATAGGGTCCCCGGAGCGGTAACATGCGGCTAGGAGAGTAGAAGTGAAGTAAGTGACGACGGAGAAGAGTAACATCACCACCGGTCCAGCTAGCCAACCTAGCTGTGCCGTGGCCCACGCTAGTGATAAAACTCCTGAGCCTATCACCGCCGTTATTATGTGTGCGCTCGCCGTCCAAACACTACCTATATATAACCCAAAATAAACATTTTAAGAACGATATTGTTTTTTAATTTATTTATAACGGCTTTAACAAGAACAATATAGTTACCAGTTCGTTTGATACGGCCGTCGTCGTCGAAGCACTTGGAGCCACCGGTGTGTGGCATATCGACGGCGAAAACTTCTTGCTGGTTTTGAACCATTATATTGTTTTTTTTTGGTTTGGTTTAATGTAGGAACTTAAATGTTTTGTAAGTGTTATTATAAAAAAGACAGAAGCTAAGTGTTTCCTTTCTCTTATAACATCTGTTTAAAGACCTGGTGTTCTAGTGTGAATAAGAAGAAGAACAAGAGGTGGATATGAAGAGAAACTGGAAGCTGAGTGCAGATTTATATACAGAGAAATTTGGTAAAAAGTTTATACGAAAAGAGAAGAAAAAAAGATTGGTGAAAAGCTGGTAGGACCTTACTCATGTGTTATTTTGACCCCATGATTTATATGAATAATTTTAAAAACGAATTTGGTACTATAGTATAAAACAAAAAATATGGGATTGAAAATGATAGTCCAAGATGCTACCATCGTTTACTTTATGTCATTGTTGAACTTGGAGTTATCTTTTTCTGTACGTGTGTTGAAGAATGTTATTTTCAGTTACAACTAGTTTTTTTTTAATCAAAAAGTAAATGGTTATTAAAATTATACTTAATTATGTTAATAACTTCATTCATGACAATGTAATGTAAATAAAATTTTATTGGCTAAATATCTTCAGTTTGATTTTAATCTACCTTCAAATAAATTTTAGTCATTTGCAATTGCAAACGAGATGTGAAAACAATTGCCTGATAATGGGTTTAAACTTGAAAATCTGAACATTTACTTTTTATTTATTTACGAGTGAAGTGCTAAACCTATTTAGAAAACAACTCGTTTCTTTCTTAAGTTTATTTTTTATGTAAAGTAGTAACGCATCAAAATGTTAAAAGAACATTACCCAGTGCCCACCTTAAATGATGAGTACACAAAATCTTGTGGAGATTTCAAAATGCTAACTAAAAAGTGAATCAATATCATCGACTTGATACTGACATACATATCTCTTTACCTAAAATTCGAAAAATATCACCAGTCCATCATAGAAGCTTCTGCAAGTAACTTATGAGGAGGCGTGTAATTTATCTTTTCTTCTTATAATGAACTTTTTTTTATTACTTTGGCAACTAAACTCAATAAGAAAACGTACTTGGTTTATATTATTGGAGAAGAAACTGCACTCATGGACTTATGTGAAACGAAAATATTTTTTATTCTCTTTTCATTACTACCATACAGTGTTCTAACACTATACATAGACGTTTATAAATAATATATATTTTAAAAATAGAAATAAAAATGATAATTAATATCATTGGTTAAACTAACATTCAATAAAAAATTCAAAATTGAATTATATTCATACAAATAGAATATATGATCTTTTAAAGTTTGCGTTAAACCGCAACTAGACTAACACTCAATGGAATACAGTCCAAAATGAATTATATTCATACAAATAGAATAGAATCTTTTAAACTCCGAGTTTGCGTTAAACCGCAAGCTCACATACAAACTGTACTAATCAATCTTAATGGTCGATCACTAGATCTTTACTTTCCATGTGTATATTGCAAAAATAAATTAAAAAATAATAATAGAGATCGAGGAGATCTATGAACAAGAATAGGGTTCTTTGGTTCAGATCATCCACTTTGATTTAAGCAGACAAGTACATCCATCCTCAATAAAAGAATGAGCCAGAAACACCTTTCATCATCAACCCACTTTCTCCAACTTGTTATCTTAAAGTATCATCCTCCTTATATATTTGATTATATTTCTTTTGGAACACAATACTTGATTATATATTTTAGAATAGTTTCATCTCAATCCATGAGTTTATCATCACAACACTTTAAATTCTCTTTTTCATTTTTAAGCCGTCACGATTTATCTGATTCGAACTTAGAGATAGAAGAGCATCTAATTCCTTGCTTACTTTATTCCCGGTTAGGTTTCGGTTTAGGTACTGTAATATATATCATGTACGATATTTTTAAAAGTATCAGGTTTGCATTACTGCTAAAATAATTTAGCAAAATGAATATGTATTAAAAGTTCTACACTCCATTTCCACTATAAATTAAGTTACCGAGTTGAATATAACTTTATGTTGTCATGAACGTTTCAATTGGCAAAATATTCAATTGATACATGTTGAATCAAATATATTTTATAATAATTGTTAATATGTTCTCATGTATGTATGTAGTAATGTATACGTACTTGTTGGTTTCATTTCTTTAGCTCACGAAAATATGTATTGTCTGGCCAGATGAAGCTGACGCAAAGCGTTCTAACTATTATGACATCTTTCAAGAAAGTTTTGGCGACTAGTTAACTTAAGACAACACTATCATATAAACAACTCTTTTTCTGATAAGTTAAACAAGTGCTTATTGCAATTAGAAAATAAAGAATCGTAACTACCACTATAAGAATCTTATCGTTGTAAAAAAAAAATCTTATCGTTGTAACTTGTAGCTTTCCGTCATTAGTACACTACCAACCCACTCCGTGATCACAAAATATCTAAGGAGAAAGTTTATGACAAAATCATCAACAGTTCTTTCACATGGTTTACTGGTTTCCACTATAGACGTCTCTTATGAATTGTAATGATCGATGATATTTATCTTAAAGCTATCAATACAATTTTCTTGACAAGTACTCGCATGCAAAATTTCCACTGATACATAGTTGAATAGAATCAGTGGAAATTGTATAGCGCTGCCATTGAAAAAAATATGTTAGTTTCTAGTTTAAAAAAAAAGGGTTTAAAAATTAAGTGTAGAAGCAAGTCATCCCAATGCCGTTACAGTTGGAATGTTTGAACGTTGGTTAGCATATTTGAATTTTTGATCTCTTTAATAATTGAAGATGAAACAATTTAATTCAATGCTTACCTCAACAAACAAGGGTTAGAAATATACTACAACACTTCGAAGATATTTTTGCTTCTTACTCCATTGTTGACAACACTTGACCAAAACAACTGCTTTCTTTTGCAGAATGATTGAAGACTACTTTCAAATAGAAATGTAATGGAACTATACAATAACATTCTCTTAGTAACAGTTGTTAGAAACCAACAAGATTGTCTCATCATCATCATCATCTCGTAGACATAATCAGTTATGACATCATATTGTATGACGATCCATGCTTATACTTTATGTTTTGTTAAATAGCTTTGATTGACAATTCCTAACATTCTCAGGCTTTTTTTTTTGTTGGAAACTGAAAGAAACTAGCTGGATTCTATTTTGCATGGTTTATTCTATGTTGTTATTAGTGTCTTCTGGATTATATATCAACTTTTCCAACATGAACGTTGAAAATTTGTAGTGCAGGAAGGGGGCAAAGGCAATCAACAATCCATGCAGGCACACGTTACATACTATGACTCTCAACTTCGATATATATATATATATATATATTTTTTTTTTTTTTGTAATGCATCCCCTATTTCTCATCATTTCTATATACTTTGTTTCTCCACACAAACAATACGTTCATCGGATTAATCAAGGAGAACAAGATAAACAAAAAAAAAAGATGAGTTGAAGCTGCCATATGTATTATGTATATTCAGATATATTCATATGTATCACTTACAACGACTCAATTCTATCATAGCCATTATGAAATTTTCTTTAAAAGAAAAAATATCGAATATTTTTTGATATTCCACAGGCAACTAATCATTTTGATAATTCTATTTTTGATATTCCTCTAAATGTCATCCTTTGGTATATACCCATTCCTTTTTATTTGATTACTTTCTCTATAGTCTTCTAGTAAAATGACAAACATGCATTTTCCATCAAATATTATTGTTCATGGTCCAACTGCATACTGTATCCAGTTAGCTTCTTTCCGTTAGCGATTTTTTTTTTAATTTTTCAAAAAAAAAAATTCGGCTAACTAAAAAAAAGCTAGCTGGATTCTTAGATATATATATATATTTGAACTGAAAGAAGATAGCTGGATACAGTACGCTTAAACCAAATATATTGTTTCCTATTCATAAGGACGTGTGAGATGATACATTGCATGGTTAGACCATGAACAATAATATTCATATTTAACGTAACATTTACCCCTATATATAATTCGACTGAAACCATTTGTTTAACACAACTTATTTTTTCATATCTAAAGATAAGCAAAAAACAAAAAAGAAAGAAGAATGACCAAGGTCGAGATGTTGGCAACCATAGGGACATTGTGTTTACTAATGTCTTGTGGACTATTAATTTCTCCGACATATGCAATATCAACCAAATCGTTGTCTTCCGAGTTCTATGAATCAAGCTTAGCCCATAACGTGGAGCCAACACCGCAAAGAGATTCACCACCTTCTTCAATACGTTTCGGAACTTTACCAAAGATGAGTCGACATCCACCTTCTCGTCCATCATCTGGCACCCATGCTCTTCCTCCTTATTAATCTATTGATCCATCGTACTTTATTATCATCCATCGGTAGCTAAATGTTGTAGTAGCTAGCATTTCACGGTTGAGTAATAAAGTAAACAAAGGTTTTGTTTCATGTCTTTAATTGGTTATCAATTCCTAGCTTTTCATTCTTATGCAGTGTGGGTGGATTTTTTTTTATCTAAATACAAAATGGTTTATGTAAAAGCACACATATTAAGAAAGCTATTTTTATCTAAAAATTATCAATAAAACTATAAATTAAAAATTATTTAATCAATTAGAAAATAAACTGTATGTAAAATATGATTGTTCCACAGTTTTTGATAGAATTAAAATTTATCTAAAATATAAGAACATTTTATATAATATCTTATATTTCTAAACGGATGAAGTATCATTCTTTATGTAACAGTTACTAGCTAGAAACCAACAAGATTTTATCATCATCATCTCATAGACATTAGCAGCAGTTATGAATACATCATACTGTATGACGATCCATCATTATACTTAATGTTTTGTTAAATAGCTTTGGTTATCAGTTCCTAACGTTTTAGCGATGTTGGGTGGTTTCTTCTATGTTTAATGTTGTTATTAATATCATGCGGACTATATAATTCTTCTCCATATAAGAAATCTCGTAGTTAATAATATAACACGAACTTTGTAAGAAAACTAAATAAGCAAAATCCATAATAGAGTCATGTTACACATTGTCGACCTAAAGCACAAGAACCGGTTCTCTAGGCGCCAATATTTATTCGAATTTTAAGGGTATCAACGTTTCCTTAAGCTTTTATACACACGATGACTCTCAACTTCGATGCTTTCTCTTATGATGCATTCATTATTTCTCATCCTTTCTATATACTCTCCTCCACAAACAATATATACTAGGATAAGACCTGCGCCTTGCGCAGGGTGAATATATGTAATTAAAATATAAAATTTTAGTATTGACAAATTTAAAATTTACATATGATTGTTTTTGTATGTATTTGAAATTTAAGAATTTTGAAATTTTTATATAATTATTTATACGTAGGATCAGAAACAATTTTAATTAGAAATGTAGATCAAATCTTAGAATTTAATGGATCTGTTTTCATATATCTTTTCACTTTTCAGTGTTCGAGTGATGGAAAATAAATGGCGTATTACTGCGCTTGATTGGTAGAGTATTAGCAAGTTCCCTAATGTTTTTTAAGAAGTAATTGGTAAAATATTTGCATTTAAAATATATAAAGTTTCAAAACGAATTTAATATAATTTATTTATCTGTCTAATAATATTAGAAAATTATATTTTTTACAAATTATTATTTTTTAAAATAATTTATAAAAAAATTATGTTAATTTTTAAATTATTTTTAAAAACAATATTTTAAGTTTTTCAAATACAAATAAATAATTTAAAATTAATTATGGTCATGATTTAACATAACCATAATAATTTAAAATATTAAAAAATTAAAAATTAACTCAGTTTTATATCGTGATTTAACAATTTAAAATTAACTCAGTTATGAGAAGTTTACGTTCACGTGTCAGTCCTATTTATCTTCCATTTTTCTCTTGCTATGTTTTTTTTATATTTTGGTTATTACTCGATATAAATATTTATTTTGAATTTTATTCTCATTTTGTTTGTTTTAGAAAATACTTAAGATTTAAAATAATTAAAGAGATACATACTTAGGTTAAGATCTGCACTTTATGCATAATAAGTATTTTATATTTATTATTTATTTTATATTTTTATGCATATTATAAATAATAAAATAATAAATACATATTAAATAACTAAGAAATCAGTTACTATTATGTAATAAATTGGCGTATGCATATAAATTTAACTATTACTCTTGTTTATTCACAATTAGGGTAAATAAAGCAAAATAATCAATCTTATATATTGTATATGATATATAATTAAATTTAAATGATATAAACATAGTAATATAACACACTTTTAATATGGATATTAATTAAATGAGGTTTCTACTCATATGATTTTATGATTATTTACATATTTGTGTAACAAAACTTTACACCAACGATTTTTTTAATGTGAGATGTTTAGTAGTTTCAATAATTTATAATCATTTTAAAAAAACAATGACATATTTCAAAATTAAAATATTAACTTTTCAATATATGTTCAAGGCAAATATCAAAATATAAGTATGTATTTTCATACGATGTATAGTTTAATTAAAATGATGTTAAATATATATAAACTAAAATTATTTCTTCATATGGTCTTCTAATCATTATATTTTAGTATAGAAAAAAAAATTAAAACCTTGATCTTAAAAGTTTATGTGGGACTTTTAACAGTTTTAGTAATTTATACTCATTTTGAAAAATTCGAAATACAACATACACAAAAAAAAATCTAGATTTTTATTATATGATTAATGTAATTTTGTAATTTATTTTAATAATAAAGAAATAAACAAAATGAAAAAAGTATACAGATTGTTATCAAATCTTTATTGTTTAAAATCATTAATTGTCATATATATATTTTGATCATATTAGGTAATTCCGTAGGTTTTATTTAAGGAAAGCATGTGAAACAATAAATATTTAATATATGCGACCAACTATAGCCTACGGAATATTATATTACTAGAGAATATTATTTTTAAACTATACATTATATCATATACTCTAGAATCCTTGAGATTTGAAAATAGAAGTCAAAGAGCTATGCCACGTAGGATTGGGGTTATTTTTAATTCTTACAAACATAAGGTTACAACTTTTTAAATGATTCTCAAATAATATATAGGGGATATGTTCATCAAAATCCATCAAGGAGAGATGAAGAAGAACTATGCATTCATTATTTGTGATTCCACCATCTTTAGGATCATTAATTCCTCCACTCTTTAGGAAATGAACACAAGGAAGAAATTTAAAACTATATAGTATAACAAAGTTTACAAATAAAATATCGAATACTTCACAAACACTCATTTTGGTAATTCTGATAAAATTGTTTTTCCTCGTTTATAAATATATAAATAGAAGCAAATATGAACTCATTTTCCTCCATTCCTAAGTTTCTATATATATATATATATATATATTTTTTTGATATATCCTATTGGATGATCCGGTTCTACATATATTTGATATTCCTCTAAATCTCCTTCTTCATATCGATTCCTTTCTTATTTCATTTATTTAGTTTCTCTAAAATGTTATAATCGAATAACAAACATAATTTCATTTTCCATTAAAGAGGGGTGTAAGCTCTCATTCCGTATCCAGAAGGACGTGTGAGTTGGCAGTACTTATCATAGATGCATGCATGGATGGATGGACCATGGAAAAATCCAATAATAATCATAATTAACGTACAGTTTGGCCCTATATATAATTCGACTGAAACCGTTTGATTAACACATAAACACACATATTTTTCATCAAAAGACAAACAAAAGATGAACTCAGTCGAGATGTTGGCGAGCATAGGGACATTGTGGTTACTAATGTCTTGTGGATTACTAGTTTCTCCGACAACTGCAATGTCAACCAAATCTTTGTCTTCCGAGTTCTATGAATCAAGCTTAGCCCAAAACGTCAAGTCAACACCGCAAAGAGATTCAACAACTACAAAACATTTCAAACCTAGACCAAAGCATTCTTATGAAAAACCAAAGTATTCTTATGGGCAACCAGGGCACATCAATCCAGAACCAGGGAGTCGAAAGCCTCAATAAGACCAGAAGTTTTGGAATCTTATCACTGTAGTAGCTTTGTTTCACATATTGGATTATCAATTAAATCTGATCAAGCGTGGGTGTATTTTCTTTTTTTTTTATTAATTGTTTTATGTTCATTACATTTTGGTCCTACACCCAATGAGTTTCTATCAACAAGACGAGGAAAAAACAAACAAAAAGAAGTACCCAATCAGAGGAAGAGCTCTTGTGGCAATGAGGTGGGGCAAAACTTCTTTGCTGCAAACTTGTACTATCAAAAATAGAAAAAAAAAACAGTAAACATTTCAAGTATCTTACGTTACTAATAATAAAAAACGAAAAGAAGTGGAGCGGTTTGTTACTTTGTCTTGACTGTACTTCTTTCTGATTGCAACTACATCGGCTGAGGGACTCTCATGACATAGTTGAAGAAGATTCTTAACGCATGCTTCCAAATGTTTAGCCCTGTACGATGTGTAATGCTCTAACGTAGAGCTCTGTCAAAACGCAAATTTTGACAGGTTTATTAGAACAAAGCTAAGAACTGGAGCAAATAGGAATGTAAATACAGTTTCTTTAGTCATACCCATGGTTTTCTTGAAGGGTGTAATATGCACTGTGCCAAGAAAACAGCAGAGGCTGCGACGAGTGATGGAGCGTAGCGAAGCATGGAGTAATCTAAGAGAGATAGTTCGCTGAGATAGCTCGCTAGTGACTCAAACAGCAGTGATGTGACCTAATAGAAAGCAATAACCATTTAAAAACGTATATAAGTAAAAAAGGCCCTTCTTCAGTTGTCATCTAGCACTATACCTCTGTTTTGCCTTGAGCAGCACGAACAAAGCGCCTAGTAACCACCATTTTTTACAAGTCCAGATCAGCAGGCAACCACACAAAGAAAGGAAGTTTGAAGTAACATCAATGTAATAAGAAGCTACCTTAGGAAACATTTTGCTGTTGGAGTTGTTAATTCGAACTTCAAGTAATTCAGGACAGAAGACTCCATCTCCAGAAGCTGTTACAAACATTTAAGGTTAACGTTAGCATTACACTATCCAACCCGAGAAGAAGAGTTCTTCCACGGAAGACCAAAACACAAACCTCATTTCTTAAGTATGTGTTATCAGTGATGTAACAGAAACTCTCCACTTGAGGCACACACACTTCTTCATATTTTCTGGAAATTCAGTATGCCCACAAGTTCAAAACAACATACTTTTACAAAACCCCAAAGTATAAAACCTCAGAGTAAAGTTTATAGATTTCTTACGCTGCAATCATCATGCATGAAACACCAAGCAACTGCAGGTTTTGCTTGGTAATTACATTGCCAGAGAGATACCGGTCTAAACAGTTCACTGCCAAATACAACGTCTCAGGCAAAAGCCTATACTCTTCAGCAACCTGTAGTTTCATGAAAAAAATCATACATCACCTAACAGTCAAAATTCTATAAAGAAACGTTTTTATATAACGAAACTTCTTGCCTCATCAAATCTAAACTACAGTCCTTGCTTTAACAAACTAGGATTCATGAAAAGCTTACCTCCACGAGCCAGTCAATGAGGATAGTACGCATGGTAGCATTGATGTTAGACTGCACTCTCTCCATGTAATCAAAAGCAGGCCTTTTCTTTACCTGCATTGCATACCACAAGCGAGTTCAGAAACAGAGCAAGTTTAGTATTAAATTAATAAAATTCACAACCTCGGATGAACGCAAATGCTCGTAGATATCGCACGCAAAGGCACCACAAAGCTGTGGATCCACAAGGTTACTATCAATGTCACCAATCTCATCATCATTCCCCAAATCTGACTCTGCAACGAAGGATGATGATCCTTCTGATGAAGCATTACTCAATTCGATGTGTTGGTAAGGAACAAGTAGGTTTGATTTAGCAATTGGCTTGGGTGGTTTTTGTGCCTTCTTTGATTTACCGATCTTAATTGAACAATGTACCTTCATAGATGAACCAGGATTCAACCCGGCGAAAAGAAGAAGAACAAGAGAGAGAGTGAAATCGAAGTTAACTTACCAGAGTAGACGACGGAGCGGAGAATCTAGATCCGGTCTTCTGGTTTGTGATATCACCGAGAGGATTACGGCGGTTTACGACGTCGCCGAGTGGGGCTCGAGTCTTGGTTACGCTCGGGCGAGAAACTGGATTCTCCTTGGATTGACTCCCCGATGAAGACGAGGAAGACATTGTTGTTAAAGAAGAAGTGGAAGATCTCCGATTCTGAGTTAGGGTTTCTCTTCTGCGAGGGAGAAGATGAACAACTCGTGGGTTACTATTTCTATTTATTAAAAAGGACGAATTAATCCTGGCCGTTGGATGAAGTTAAAAAACCGTTACGACTTACGGGATTGACTAATCGATGGGTCCCACTATTGCTGAGCGCGAAACTTCTGTAGTACAGCATTTAGTAACCTTCTTTACCCAAAGGAGGGTTTCAAATAAGAGTGAGGAAAATAATTATGCCTCTATGGACACCGTTGATATATAACGTATTTAATTTAATCATTGTTTGGATTAAATAAATTTAAATTTTCAAATGCTGGATTAGAATAGAACTATATGTGGAATCTAGTCCTGCCCTTGCGGAAAATGAGGTTTTTGATTATTATTTTCTTATAAATTTTTAAACGATCTTATAATAATCTTTACATATTTTTTAATGCGTAAAGACTTTAAAAGAGTCTTGTAGCCGGCGCTGATGAGAGTGCCTACTGGACGTGGCAAGCAATACAAAGTATTGTGCTCTCCACTTGTTGACTCTATGGTGGTCGTTGGGAGTTTGGTTTGACCTTTATGTGACAATATGTCATGATCATGCTCTTGTTCATTGGAATCTTTTGCAGACGAGACAAAAAGTTTTTAAGTGGTTATACCTTTTGCATTTCATGTAGGGAAAAGAGTCACTGTAACATTGATCATTTCAAAGTTTGAATTACCAAACAGTTTGAAAAGAAAAAAAAAACAGTTTTATCTTTGGTTTTTTTTTTCCTTTCACGTCTAAATCATGAAAGACAGCGTGCTGAAACACTATATGAGAGCACTTATATTTGAAATCTTTGTAGCCTCTTATTCTGTCGACCTGTAATTATACATACATGTATCATCACAATCTCATGATGTGTTTATCATCAGTATACCAAAACTGAATAAAACAAGCATTTTCATGTGTGATAGCTAAAAGTTAAATATTGTGTGTGTGTGGTATATACCAAAACTGAATAAAAACAAGCATTTCTCATGTCTCATGGCCTAGATTTAAAGATGCATTTTTCCTCCAGGTTTTTGTGTGGATATTATAATCTAAATTCTGAGTTTGAAAATTTGAATATTTATATTATATGGTGAACTATTGTATAATTTAAAAGGTTATTGTTTAATGGTGGGGACAAAAAGAAACCAAGTCAAATAAAAACAGATAAACTTGTCTAATCTAATCTCTCCCGCCACCCCCACCTCCTCTAATCTCGCCTCTCATCTCTCTCCTATCCTACTATCTCATGTTCTGTCTTAATATAAAGACATTAAACTCAATTCTTAATCTATCTCTCTCTTCTTGTGAGCAAAACCAAAACCAACATGGCCACTGTTGCCGTTGATGATACATTCAAGAGACAAGGATCTGTACCTTTTAGCTGGGAGATCCGACCCGGTGTACCTAAGACCCGAGTTTCTCAACCCGGAACCGGAAACGCTCCTCTTCTTCAGCCTCCCAAGAAACTCTCTCCTCTCCGTTTAAAACCTTTGTCTCACTCTCAGCCGCTTCTCCCGCCGGCGCTATCTCCGCCGTCTTCTTCTTTCATCTCCAGCTCCAAGAGCCGCCCTTTATCTCCTCTCACTCCTTCCTTTCCAACTCCGTCGAAGCTCAAACCGCCGCCGCCGTCGCGTTCTGGACTCTACTCTCCGGGACCTTCTTTCCGTTCAACCCCGCGTGCTTTCTCGGAACGGTGGCAGCTCAACCGCCCTAACCGGGTCAGACCCGGATCCGAGTCCGAACCTAGACCCGGATCCGAGTCCAAACCAGACCCGATTTTGCTTTTGCCGGACTCGGGTGTTTCCCGACGCCGAAGTTTAGGTTGAAGAAGAACAAGACTGGTGGTCGGAGAAAAACCGGGTCAAGGTCGGACCGTGAGTACTGCTCCGATATGGAGACGATGTCGCCGTGGACTGTTTCTAGCCGAATATCGGTTTCACCGAGATGGGACTCGCCTAAGTCGTCGTTCTCTTCCCTCCGATTCTCGCCGCGACTCGCAAGCGAAACTGAATGGGTCGGGCTTGGGCTCTTTTAAGCCCATTTCAATCGAGACTGGTTCTTTTAAGCCATCCGATTCCGAACCATTGTATCGCCCAAATCAAATTTAAGTAAATGTTCGGGCTAGAATGTAATATTCTTAAATTGTGGGTGTATATCTAATGCCAATAGAGTTTTTTTTTTTAATCTCTGTAATGTTTTGAAGTTTTGAGTGTGGGAAGAAAGAATGTAAAATGTTGAAGTAAAATCAAGTTTTCTATATATATCTTTCAAAAAGGGTCGAATTAGTTAATTTAAAATATATAGGGCTTGATTGAATTTTTGTAAGAAGTAAAGGGCTATGTACAAACTTGCGACGAAATTCGAGGGCCACGGTATCATTCTGATGACATAAGAGAGTGAGAGAAGGAACAGAACAAAGATATAGAAGAGCCTGTTGGAGATAAACTTGAAAGTTAACTTGAAGAACAAGTTATACTTATCCTAGTTGAGTTATGATTAGGAAAAAGGAGATATAGTTTGTCTAGTGTGTTTAGGAGTTTTTTAGATCTATATAAAGATATGCATACTTGTTACATATCTTATGAGTTTTAGAGATCTTGTGGGAGCTTAAGTTTTGAGTTATTTTCTTAAGCTAAATAAGAGAGTTATTCTTATTAATCCAGATACAGAAGAGCCATGAACATCAAACCGGTCATGGCTCGAAAAGAGGTTGTCCAAATTTATTTTTTTCTTTTTTAGTATCATGATTTCTGATGACATACACAAGGGTTATGTATATATATATACTCAAAAAGAAACTCCTTGTTTCTATGAAAACAGCATAACCAAACATTTTTATTTCACTATTAAAGACTTCTCTCTTGTGTCAAAGCTCTCCATCTTTCTTGTTCTTAGAAGCATCAGTTCCTGGGAAAAACTCTCCTACCAAACCAAATCCTCTAGGATAAGCCTCCTCCTCTGAAAAATCCCCTCCATCATCTTGATCCACACTGTTTTCACAAAAGAAGAAACTGTGTAATAGATTTGATGGAAGGTTCAAAAAACAAGAAAGAAAAGGTTCAGAACTTGGGAAGCTTGTCACAGTCTGAAGGAATCCATCCAATCATCTGCTTCTCATTGTCGTAGATCACCATTATCCCTTGGAATGATATGTCTATCACACACACACACATAGCCATAAGACATCACCATTTGTTGTCAAAGTATAATAAACATAAACAGACTTGGTATATCTCTTTACTTACCCCCAATGATGTTGTAGTTCTCAAGCCCGATCTCAGTTCCGTTTAGAATCCCCAAACACACGTTTCCTTTTTCCTGAAAAAACAAAACACAAACTCTCAGCCATGGATATTTATTGAGAGATACAGGTGGTCCATATGTGACTCACAGTGATGAATAAGATATGACTCAGGTGGAATCTGAAACAGCTGACCCTTCTTTTGACTCCCAAATCGTAAAGTCATCGTCTTGAAGTATTTCTTGACATCGTGTACTGATTTTAAAGGCTTCTTGTCTTTCCAACACACCGGTAAGCTTTTATCTTCTTTTATGTCCTTCAAAGGCTTCCCCTTCAAGTCTTTTCTTATCTACAAGAGATAATATCCACACCAACTCATCAGTCATAACGATGTAATTAAACAACAACAGGTGGAGAAGAGATTGTCTCTCACAAGATCGAGAATGGCTTCGTATGCTTCAGCATTGAAGTAAGTGTAAGAGCTTCCACTATCGAAAATGAAGTTAATGCCTTTGACACCTGTGGTCTTATCGTGAAAGAGAAGCTCTGCTGGTCCAGTCTTGTAGTTTTTACTAAAAGAAACAGAGAAGAGTTACACCATGAGTCTTTAGGTGTCATAAAAGTTTAAGTGACAAAGAAAAGTTTGCTCACCTAGGTGGCTTCAGAGCCAATGAAGTCCAAGTAACACCAGAAGAAGGAACAAGCTCATCTCCAATAGAGAGAAAGCCTTTACCGTTATGGCTTAAGCAATGCACAATCACATTCTTGGTCACCCCCAAGGAACTAAGCTGTGATGAGATACTTACTTTGCCTCTGCCAAGGCCAAGGATTCCCGCTGTTGGAGGAGGAGGGTGTGGACCAGGGTTCTGCTGATCATACCCACATCTGGACAAAAGAAACTCATTCAAGAGCCAGGATAAGAAGCAAGATCAAATGAGTAGAGAAAACTAACCCAAATGTCAAATGGGGATGCATAGTGGATCCATTTTCGAGTGTGAGAGGGAACTCATCAGAAACGAGGGCACCAACAGAGGATGCATGATCTGAATACCCAATTTCATAGTCACACTGATCCTCAGGGTCATCACAAGGTTTGCTCTGGGAAAGGTCAAGGCCAGAACACAAGAGGTGTGAACAAGGCAAAGTGTTGTGATTGGGCTTGTACTGACTATCAAGAGGCTGCAAAGAAAGAGATAGCATAGATTCAAGATATGATGTCACACACACACAAACTAAAAGCAAAGTCAAAAAGGGTGTATAACCTTAGTGCAACCGTTACAGGGAGCATCACATTGAACCCAAGTGAGATCACTACCAGTGTCAATGTCCAAGTCAAAGAGCTTAGGTGGGTTTCCTATGTTAAGCAACACATAATAGTACCTGAGATTCAAGAAAAAGATGAGTTCTTGACCATTCAATCGAAGTTAACATTGCCAAAGATCTGATCTTTGAATCAAGCATCAAACGGAGAAGATCAAACTCACAAATGGGTCAGTAAAAAGCACCGACAAAAACAAGAAAAGAGATGAACTTTAAAGATACCCAAGAGGATAAACGTTGCCGGAGACGGGAAAGACGACGGAGGAGCCAAGACGATGGTTCTGTAACTTGACTTGGCCCTTGGAAGAGTCTTTGGTAGCTTCAGAAGGTTGAACAGAGAGGAGGAGGAGGAACACATAGAAGTAAAAGACACCTGGAAAGAGGTTTCTTGTCTGCCTTTTGGGATTCATCATTACCTTTTCACCAAGAAAGCGAAACCAAATCCCAAGAAAGTTTAATCTTTTTCCAGAGGAGACACTTCTGCTACTGCTGCTAGCTTCCTAAATTGTTTTTTTTTTAATATATATAAAGACAGAGAGAGTAGCTCTCACTTAATTTCTCTAGCAAGTTTGCAAGTTGGCACAGAGGTTTTTCTTTGAGTTCCCGTAGAGATAGATTGATTGATTGAGAAAGTTGGACTTACTTTCGCAGAAACAACGTCAACGCGTATCGGTCAATGAGGCGTGTAGACTACTCGCGGAGCCATGGTTGATTAAAAGGCCGAAAGTTCTTTCAGTTATATGTATAGTTAGCCCATATCTCGGCCCATAAACTCTACATAGTGTTTTTCTCCTTGGTCAAATTTTCGATGAATAATCATTAATCTCAGTAATTGATTCCACTATTATTTGATCAATGAATAATAGTGAAGAAAAAATAAGAAGTAAATAATCAGATATTTTTGTAATTTTTTTTTCTAAATTTAGATAATACTGTAATTAGCTTCTTTATTTAATAAAAAAAGTGGAATAAATTATTCAACAATGTTAGAGATATATCATTATCCAGTTAAAAGTGAGTGACTTGTAATAGATCCACGTGGCAACGCATCCGCTAACTCACTGACACATCTCCAAGTCAGTTCTCTACTCCACCGTCTCGCCACCGTGACTAATATGGCTCTTTCTCTCTCCGCCGCATCTCACTCACTCTGCTCCTCCTCCACCAGAGTCTCTCCTCCCCTCGCCGCCGTCTCCTCCTCTCCTTCTCCCCCTATCGTTTCTTTCTCTTCCTCACATTCCCTCTCTTCTCTTCGAAGCGTCGCATCCTCCTCTCTCTTCCCTCATTCCTCCTCCCTCGTTCAGGTAAAAAAGAACATAACTTGCGTACGGTTTCATATAGCTCTGAACATTTTCGTATATGATTGGTTTTTATAGAGAAAACATCCGAACAGAGGTTCTTGTAACACGGTGGTGTCTCCCACATGTGCTGCTGCCTCTGACGCAGCTCAACTTAAAAGCGCTAAAGAAGACATCAAAGTCCTTCTCCGTACAAAGTTTTGCCATCCCATTCTCGTTAAGTATCCTTCTTGATGATCTTCCACGTATATGATCAATGTTAGGACAGGAAGATTTGTGTTGTGTGTCTTTGTTTGAACTATCTTGGTTTCTGTTTTCATTGCAGGTTAGGTTAGGATGGCATGATGCTGGTACGTATAACAAGAACATAGAGGAGTGGCCACAGAGAGGTGGAGCTAATGGAAGTCTTAGATTCGAGCCTGAGCTTAACCATGCTGCAAATGCTGGTCTCATTAATGCCTTAAAGCTCATTCAACCTATCAAAGACAAGTATTCTAACATCTCTTACGCTGACTTGTTCCAGTTAGCTAGTGCCACTGCTGTAGAGGTAGAATTGAGTTTGGTCTAGCAGGAGAATGACTATCTATGTTGGTTCTGAAATGAATTTTAGTGATAAAACTTCAGGAGGCTGGTGGTCCTGAAATACCGATGAAGTATGGGAGAGTTGATGTCTCATCACCTGAGCAGTGTCCAGAAGAAGGAAGACTCCCTGGTTAACTTCATCTTTTTCCCATTGTCTGTTTCATGGCTTCGTTGTGATTTATTTGTGTTCAAGTTTTGTTATGTGAATGGCAATAATAACGAGTTTGGAAATGTATGCAATGTTTTTAGATGCTGGACCGCCTTCACCAGCTGATCATTTGAGAGATGTCTTCTACAGAATGGGACTAGATGATAAGGTATAGTTTTGTTTGGTTTTTGTTGTCCATGTTTATTCTCATATTCTAACAGTTGATGTACTTATTCTGCAAGCAGGACATAGTTGCCTTGTCTGGTGCACACACCCTAGGTCGATCCAGACCAGACCGTAGCGGCTGGGGCAAACCTGAGACAAAGTACACGGTATGAGTAATAGGCATATGATCCCTTCTTTGTTGAATGATATAGTGTGTAGAGACGTTACAAAAAAATGATCAAAATGGCAGAAAGCTGGACCTGGAGAACCAGGAGGACAGTCATGGACAGTGAAGTGGCTCAAGTTTGACAACTCTTACTTCAAGGTCCGTCTACTTGAAGATAGTTCTAAGATCTTCAGTGTCTTGACCACTGGCACTGACTTAACTTGTATGACTTACGCAGGATATCAAAGAGAAGAGAGACGAAGATCTTCTGGTTCTACCCACTGACGCAGCCCTATTTGAAGATCCTTCCTTCAAGGTTACTAAGATGCACCAGAATCATTCCTTTGTTACTTCAAAGATATCTAAATAATATCTTTTGCTTTTACAGAACTATGCAGAGAAATACGCTGAAGATCCAGCTGCATTCTTCAAGGATTACGCTCAAGCTCATGCCAAGCTTAGCAATCTTGGTGCAAAGTTTGATCCTCCTGGGGTACTTTGTCTTTACCATCTTGAACCATGCAACCATGCATAGTCTAAAAAACTGCTAAAATGTGCTACTACTAAACTTGTATCAGGGCATCATCATTGACAATGGCCCTGCACAAGGAGAGAAGTTCGTAGCTGCTAAATACTCAACTCAAAAGGTTTGTCCTCATTACTTTGTGTTTGTAATTGTTCTTGCTTTTTTCAAAAAGAATAGAAAAAGCAATTATGTGTGTATGTTGACAGAAAGAGCTCTCGGATTCGATGAAGAAGAAGATAAGAGCAGAGTATGAAGCCATTGGAGGAAGTCCAGATAAGCCATTACCCACTAACTACTTCCTCAACATCATAATTGCCATCAGTGTCTTGGTTCTCTTGTTCACTTTCCTTGGTAATAACAACTCCTCTGATTACTCTGGTTTCTAAATTGTAAACACTGTTTTGATTCTCTCGTTTGCATACGTAACTATAAGGTGGTATATATATTCCTTGTAAACGAACACATCATTGTAATAATTTGGTGATAGACTAGAGACAAAACTACAAAACATAGCTCTTTTAGATTAGGCTAACCATTGTACTTGTTTCTACAAACAAGAAAGATTATTGTTTTGTTTTTTTTAATACTACTAATCTAGAGGAACTTTTCAAGGTTTAAAAACCACGTGCGACATGGACGTGCGTAGTTATGTTTGATCAATCTCATTAATACTTTACTTGTTGGGAAAATCAAAGTTTACTTTTATTAACAACATGATATTTTTTTCAATTAATATAAAATTCTGGATCTAGAAAGATGTATGCATTTTGAATTGGTTGGCATGGAAAATGACGTTTCCTAACTCTAATGACGCATTAAGCTTACGTTGAGTCGGTGCGGTTTGGTTAGACTCATTCCCATTGTTCTAATCCTCTTCTTTAAGCTTTCTTCTTTTTTTATTTTCTTTTGTATAAAATGATATCATATAGTATAATGTAAATTGGTGTTTGTAGCATCAGAGCATCCAGAACCTCCCAAATCGTGAATGTGAATTTTATAATTTTTTATTTATTTTTCTGTTTGATTATTAAAAAAAAAAAAAAAAATAATCAACCAACCAATCGCGGATCGCCACGTGTCGTGGAGCCTGCGAAACAGTGTTGAACCCGTCTCTTATCACTGAACCGGGTTCAACACTTTTTCAATATTATATATATATTTTTTTTTTAAAAAACGTGTGAACTCTTCTCTTGAACCTCTAATGCAGATGCTCTCGGATTAGACACACCCACGACCAAACTTATTACACTCTGTCTCACCTGTTTAAAACGGCACACAATAACAAAAACAATGCATTATTTTCAGCATTTACAACAAAAGACAGCAATAACTGTTAAGATAAATAAGATAACATGTGTCTGTCTATTATGTAATGTTCACTTTTCTTTAGAAACTTGTAAATACGCATATACTAGTATTTAGAGTTCAAAGAGATCCAATTAGATCCAGAAACGTGGCGTTTTGAGTGAAAGTGAATGAGTTAAAACAACTCATTGCTAAACAGCACAATCATTATTGTGTTTACTCCTTGATTATTGACTAATTAAAGCGTAAGCAAGTGGGCAATCATGTAAGTTTGAGTCAGAACATTATTTTTGAGGATAAAAACGAAAACTCGCCATGCTATTGGTTTAGTTGTAATTTGGGGTTAGGGTTAGGACAAGAAGGGGTGCATGTGAACTGGATTTGGAGGCACATGTCCTACTTTTATCACCCAATAATCTCAATGTCTCATGTTACATGCATTATTGTTACAATATTCAAAATATACATGCATTATTTTACAATTTCCAAATAATTAGTGAACATTCAAATATATGTGATTTGATTTTAAGACGATATTCACTATTTTACATTTTGACTATTGCAAACACTCACTTCTTAAAAAATGAATCTGGTTTTGTTGCTTATAAACCCCCAAAAAAGTCCATAAATCTTTTAAATATTCTTAAAAAATGAAACTGGTTTGACATTTCACTAATTAAATATTTTATTTTAATATATTAACTGTGAATTGTATATATTAACCGTTTTTTATTTAGAGAAAAACTAACTTAAAATTTTGATGATATTAATCCAAAGTTATATCAGAATTAAAAAATAACTGGAATATATTTAAAAAATAGATCCACAATATACAGTTTATTTGCTTTTGTATTATTTGGTAACCTAAAAGCCATTTTTATGGTTTTTTCCTAATTTTATAGTTAATCCAAATGATGAAATCTAATTTGTCTGTGAGTAACAAAACAGTAAAGCTTTCATCAACCACTTTTGGACGTGTATGTACAAACAATATACCGCAGTATCACGTTGTCTACACAAAGATAGAAAAAATAGCAAAATCCTAATTTAAAATTGAAAAAAGTTATAAAGAAAATAAAATAAGAGAAGTAAATATCGTCTTTCTAGTTTGATTGTCACTCTCTCCCGGTGAACTAGAATTTCAGAGAAGAAATTAAAAAAAAAAACATTTGAGTCCTTTTAAACCATTCCTCGTTGTTCCCACTTTCTTCTTCTTCCTCAATTTAATTCTGCAATTAATTATTAGCTGAGCTTTCTTCCCACATCTCTATCCATTAAATCTAGTAAAGTTACAATAATTAATTGCAAGACGACGACTTTTCTTTTTCTTTTCCTTGTTGTCAGTCTCCTTCGTGTATTCACGTTTCATATAAACTCATCAGCAGCCATGGATTCTTCTGTTTTGTTTCGCTGTTACTCATGCATCACCTTTCTCCTCTGTTTTTATAACACGACAAACATTACAACAACTATTATAAAATTCCTCTGTTCTTTCATTTAAAAAAAAAAGAACAAAACTTTCTCTGTTCCGACAACTTTCTTCGAAGACATGGCAGCTTCCTGTCCGAAGATAACCGGACTGGAAAAAGAATGAGGCTTGTAACAGAGTTCTTGAGAAAGTCGTTACCTTTGTCGTTTCCATGGGTTGCGGAGGATCTAAACTAGATGATCAGCAGCTTGTGATTCTCTGCAGAGAACGCAAGGAACTGATTAAAACGGCGTCGCATCATCGCTCCGCTCTCGCCGTAGCTCATCTCGTTTACTTACAATCTCTCCGCGACGTCGGTGAAGCTATTCAGCGTTTTGTTGACGAGGAGAACGTTTCTTCGTCTTCTTCTCCGGTTCTTACGCTTCCCTCCGACGAAGGGAAGCCGAAGAAGCGCAAAGGTTCAATCTCTTCCACATCGATATCTCATTCGGTCATCGAAGAAGAAGAAGAAGGAGACGGTTCGCATTTGAATCTCTCTACCGGATCTGAATCAGAATCCGGTTTAGAAGCTGGATCTGATGATGATGATGATGATGATCATATCCAAATTGATACCACTCCTGAACCAGAGCTAAACCGGTCAAAACAAACATTTTCTCCCGGTTATGGTTACCCTCCACCGGGTTATCCATACCCGTACCCGGTTGGAGGATGGGGATTCAATGGTGAGAATCCAAACCCGAATCGAGGAATGTATTTCATGAAGAAATCCGCAACACCATCTCAACCGTTCGTTTTTAAACCGGAAAATCACCGGGTAGAGCCGTCGGGAATATGGAAACTCCGGTTATCTCATTAATCATGGGTCAACCGGTTCCGGTTATCTCCCTAATCCTAAATTTTCCGGTTATCCGCCACCTTCTCCAGCAAAGCCAGCACCAGCTCTTCCCTCGCCGCCCAGAGTCTCCACTTGGGACTTCTTGAACGTTTTCGATACGTATGATTACAGCAACGCACGTTCTCGTGCTCCGAGCTACTATCCTCCGGGCATGGCGTCGATCTCGAGCAGCCCTGACTCGAAGGAAGTTAGAGAGAGAGAAGGGATCCCTGAGCTTGAAGAAGAGTCAGAACACGAAGTGATCAAGCAAGTGTATAGACGACGTACAAAGAGACCAGCTTTGGCGAAGGTGAAAGAACACAAAGAAACTCTAAAGACAGTGCCTTTGCCGGAGAGCTCATTAGATTCAGAGACTATCTCTACGTTTTCAGGGAGTGATGTGGAGTCTGACTTTCACTATGTTAAGAGTAGTAACAGTTCGAGTGGACAGGAGACGATCATGGAGACAGAGAGTTCGGAACAAGTGTATGGGAACAAGAAAGGAGTGAGCTTTGAGTTGGAGGAAGCGAGTACTTCCTCTTTTGATGTTGAGTCTTCTAAGATAAGTAGTTTTTCAAGTTTGTCGGTTCATGCCACAAGGGATCTTAGAGAAGTTGTGGAGGAGATTAAGAGTGAGTTTGAGATTGCTTCTTCTTGTGGGAAGGAGGTTGCTATGCTGCTTGAAGTCAGCAAGTTGCCTTATCAGCATAAAGACAAGAGTGGTTTTAAAGGTAACCTTGTCTTAACTATACATGTTTGCATTGTGTTAGGTGAATACGGGTCTAAATGATTGTAAATTAACAATTCACATAATCGTTTTGCTCTCTTAAGTTTCTTTGTTTTCTTCGAAGCCTAATTTGCTTTTGTTCACAACACATTGCATGCATGCCTTCAAGGTTAGCATTGTTTTGTCATGGTCTGAAATAATGGTGATAGACTGGTTCTGTCTGCTAGAGCTTGCTGGAGTTGGTGGACTATGACCAAATGTTTTGTTTTCCAGTTATCTTATCTAGGATCATGTATCTTGTAGCACCATCCACACGCTCCAAGCCTGAACTATCAATACGACTAACATCTAAAACACTGCAAATGGCGAAAGCATATATTGGAGAAGATGTTAGTGGAGGCTTTACTGGAAACCTCTCATCAACATTGGAGAAGCTCTATGCATGGGAAAAGAAACTCTACAAGGAAGTCAAGGTACTGCATGCTTTTTGAGCTCTTTTAAATTCTTGCATCTCGTGACATTGTGATCTGATATGTCAGGGAGAGGAGAAGCTTCGTTCTATTTATGAAGAGAAGTGCAAATCACTGAAGAAAATGGACTCTTATGGAGCAGACTCTACCAAGATTGACGCCACTCGAGCATACATTAGGAAGCTTCTGATGAAAATAGATATCTCTATAAGATCTGTTGATTCTGTTTCAAGAAGAATCCATAAACTTAGAGATGAAGAGTTGCAGCCACAACTCACACAGCTAATTCATGGGTAAGTCATCTCACCACACATATTTATATACAGAGTAAGCTGCAAGAAACAAAAAAAAAAACTTATATTTGTGCTTTGAAGGTTGATAAGAATGTGGAGATCAATGCTAAAGTGCCACCAGAAACAGTTCCAAGCCATCATGGAAACCAAGGTTCAATCTGTAAAGGCCAATACCGTCTCTAGTTCGAAAGCATTTCTTGATCTTGAGATGGAGCTTAGAGACTGGTGCATCAGCTTCAACGAATGGGTCAACACACAGAAAACATACGTCCACTCTCTAAACCAATGGCTCTCAAAATGTCTTCACTACGAACCTGAAGCAACAGAGGATGGATACGCTCCTTTCTCACCTAGCCAGATAGGTGCACCACCCATCTTCACCATATGCAAAGACTGGCAAGAAGCAATGGGAAGAGTATCTGGAGAGAAGGTGAGCAATGCAATGCAAAGTTTCGCTTCAAGCTTGCATGAGCTGTGGGAGAAGCAAGAGGAAGAAGAACAAAGGGTCAGAGCAGCAGAACTTGAGGTTCGAGACCATGCAGAGTCTGACAAGAGAAGTGTGGTTTCTAAAGGTAGGTCAGAGAGTGGAGTATCGGTTTTGGATGACCTGAAAGTGGATTTGGATTCAATGAGGAAGAAGCTGGTTGAGGAGAGGGGTAAACGTAAAGAAACCAGTGTAAAGCTCGCGTCTTCGAGTACCTTGAAAGGTGGACTCGCTCCTATTTTTGATGCGTTGAGAAAATTCAACGTAGAGGTTGTTAAAGCTCATGGAATTGTTAGGCTTCATCATCCTCAGACTTCTTCTTGAGTAGAGAGCTACATTTTGTAACGTTTTGAAGTTTTTTTACTTTAAAATTAGATATAGGTTCATATTAGATTCCACATTCGATTAAAAAAACGAAGAGTTCAGAAGTATTGGGTCTCGTATATTGTAGTTTACGGTCTACATGTTATCTCGTTCACTACATAAGGGTTAGTTAGTTCTGTTTTTTTTTTCCGCTCAAGTTCATGTTATACTAATTCTATTATAACATTTTGGTATGCACGTGAAATGCTTAATAAAATTGATTCACTGCATATATCACTAAATTGTATTTATCTTTTTGGTTATATATTTTGAAAACTCAAAAGTTAAACGTGTTTAAGTTTGAGTAAACTCGAGAGTTAAATGTGTTTAAGTTTGAGTAAACTCGAGAGTTAAATGTGTTTAAGTTTGAGTAATTGAATAATAGATGATCTATTAGAAAGTGGTTCGTAATATCGTGTGATTGCAGTTAAACCACGAAAAAATAGTTATATATATGATTACACAAGTCTTTTGAATCTAAAAAAAAATAACACACTATCCGTCGCACATGATAAAATTTATGAACCGAGTGATTCGAATGAACGAGCATAAAAAAAACTTATTAGCGATGGACGATCAAAGACCCAAAACTATAAATGGAAAGAGCTCAAAACTAATAGCAAAATACAAACCTAGCCATCCTAAACGGACTCCACGAAAAACACCGATTTCAAATTGGGAAGATTAGACATTTGTGTTGTTAAAACTAGAGTACTATCCTAGTTAGCATTTATTTAAAACCAACTTTCAATTAGTAATGGAAGAATATACCCAATAACAAACCAAATGATTAATCTATACAAACTTGATAACCTCTTTGCCTTACAATACATCACAATGACAACACTTAAAAACCTTAGTTTAAGAGTAATGGTATTATCTTTAAGTACAGAGATACATTGCAATGTTGCCATTCTGAAGCAATATGGCAACATATTGCGAAGTGAAGAGAACATGATATGCATGATCTAGGCAGCGTTATCTAATTTATCAAAAGTCAAACCTCCATGGCTCCATTAAACAATTTGTTTACAGTATTTAATCATTCATTTTTAGAAACGCAATTTATTTTTATGTTGACTTGATCCGACCAAAACGGACAAGGAGGAGGCCAATCAGTGATGGCCACGTGTTTTTGAAAGATCAAATCAATTTAGAAATGGTTTTCCTTTTGATATCGACAATTTTGTCTAATCCCCATTATGGTTTTTTTTGACCGCTGGTTATGGAAGTAAATAATGAAAAATTTAATACACCTTCCTTGTGGTCCAAAAGTCAATAAAAATCCTTTACAAAGGCAGTAAAAAAACAATGACAAGGTATAACCAATAAAAGAATGACACGTGTATTATTGACCATTGAGAGTCCAGCGTCCTCGTGTAATTTCACTTCTCTCGTAGTGTCAAAAAACGCTAATATAAATATCTCTCCTCGTGCATAGCTTGCTTCATCATAAGAATATTCGTACAAGCGTTAGTACACAGAGGAGAAGAAGAGATAGAGAGAGCGATAATGGCGTCTAACGGTTTCGCGATGTTGACGATTCTAACGTTAGCTCTGTTCGCTTCGTCTATTAGAAGCGAAGAGACGGAGACGAAGGAGTTCGTCTTGACTCTAGATCACTCCAACTTCACCGATACCATCAACAAGCATGATTTCATCGTCGTCGAGTTCTACGCCCCTTGGTAAATCTGATTCCCCGTTTGTTCAGTCTCTATTTACGTAGATCTAGTTCTCGAATGTTGATTTAGCTGATCGGTTTACGTTAACATGTTGTTTTGATGAATCGAGTAGAGATTTAAGTGTTTCGATCTTAGAATTTTCAAATTTGTTTTAGGATGATAACTTGAGACGATGATGTTTGATTGATTCAATTTCCATTAGCATGTTGTTTTGATGAATCGAGTGGAGATTAAGTGTTTCGATCTTAGAATTTCAAATTTGTTTTAGAATAATAACTTGGGATGATGCTATCTGATTCATTTTCCTTATGCGTGAAAGCATATGGTCTTAAGAATCTCCGTTTTATATTGTTTCAGGTGTGGCCACTGCAAGAGCCTTGCTCCTGAGGTATTATATTCGTTTAAGATTGAGAAAAGAAAACAGTTTATATGGCTAGATTGAAGCACTTATGATGACTAACGTTGGTGTTATTTGCTTACAGTACGAGAAGGCTGCAGCAGAGTTGAGCAGTCATAGCCCTCCCCTCGTTCTCGCTAAGATTGATGCTAGTGAGGAATCTAACAAAGGTATCGCCAACGAGTACAAGATTCAGGGTTTCCCGACTCTCAAGATTCTGAGGAAGGGAGGAAAGTCAATTCAAGATTACAATGGACCTCGTGAAGCTGCGGGTATTGTAACTTATGTGAAGAAACAGAGTGGACCTGCTTCAGCTGAGATTAAGTCAGCTGATGGTGCTGCTGAGGTTATTGGTGAAAAGAATGTTGTTGCTGTAAGTGCAGTGCCTCTCATGTTATTCCTTTCCCATCGATTTATCTAGTATTGCAATCAATGATTGTCTGTTTATGTTGCGTAGGTTGGTGTTTTCCCTAAGTTATCCGGTGAGGAGTTTGATTCTTTCATGGCCCTTGCTGAGAAATTGCGAGCTGACTATGATTTCGCACACACTGTGGACGCCAAGCTTCTTCCTCGTGGAGATTCATCTGTGGCAGGACCTGTAGTGAGGCTATTCAAGCCTTTCGATGAACTGTTTGTCGATTCCAAGGTACAAAACAAACCTGTAATTTTGTACTTAACATCAATGAGTAGCTTGTTATACGCAACAATGTTACAGATTGCTAAATTTGTTTTACGAATACTGAGTTCAGGATTTCAGTGGGGAAGCTCTGGAGAAGTTTGTCAAGGAATCAAGCATTCCTCTTGTTACCATCTTTGACAAAGATCCAAGCAACCACCCATATGTTGCCAAATTCTTTGACAACCCTGCCACTAAGGTAAAACTTATTTTAGAACTGATTGGTTAATAGTCAATTCTTTGACAGGCTTGCGATTATCGTAGATGGACATTTTGTTTTGCCTTCAGATTTTTTTGTAGAATGGTACTCTAGTATTATAGTTTGCTAAAACATTTTCTTCGCCCAATGTTCATGGCTGCTTATGGAAAAGCTCTGAAAATATGGCATAACTTTCTAGATATGGTGTTACTGAGTTTGTTATATTGTGTTTATACGCAAGATCTTTTTAAATGCTTATTGTCTTGCATGATCTTCTGGTTTTGATGGGTAGTAATGCTTTGAAATGCAGGTATTGATGTTCGTTAACTTTACTGGAGAAACAGCTGAATCTCTAAAATCAAAATTCCGTGAAGTTGCTACATCCTACAAAGGACAAGATCTTGCCTTCCTTGTTGGTGATGCCGAGAGCAGCCAAGGCGCTTTGCAGGTTACTATTTTTCAGTTCGTCTTTCCTAATCATTTCCTTCTGCACACGTCACCAAGCATAAACTTTCTTTGCGTGTTTTGGTTTAACAGTACTTTGGACTCGAAGAGAGCCAAATTCCCCTCATCATCATCCAGACTCCTGACAGCAAGAAGTATTTGAAAGCAAACGTTGTCGTTGACCAGATTGAATCATGGATGAAGGACTTTAAGGTTTCATTCTCTTTACACACATTCTCATGAGTTCTATTGAAAAGAGTAGCTCCTTAAATCTATATAACCTAACCAAATACACATTTTTCGTTCAGGACGGGAAAGTTGACGCCCACAAAAAATCTCAGCCTATTCCAGCTGAAAACAACGAGCCAGTAAAGGTTGTTGTAGCTGAGAGCCTTGACGACATCGTTTTCAACTCTGGAAAGAATGGTGAGCACATTTAAAAACTCTCTTTTATTTTCTTGCGAAACAACAACAACTGATATAAAACATCAAAATATTTATCTGTCAGTCTTGATCGAATTCTACGCACCATGGTGTGGACATTGCAAAAAACTTGCCCCAATCTTGGACGAAGTGGCTTTGGCCTTCCAGAACGACCCAAGTGTGATCGTAGCAAAACTAGTAAGCCTCTCTGTTTTATTATTGTTCTACATGTCGTTCTTACTGGATTGGTGATGGTCTTAACAGAAGATGTCTGTCCGTGTGTGTGCAGGACGCAACTGCAAATGATATCCCAAGCGATACCTTCGATGTGAAAGGCTTCCCAACAATTTACTTCAGATCAGCGGATGGAAAGGTTGTATTGTACGAAGGAAGCAGGACAAAGGAAGACTTCATAAGCTTCATTGAGAAGAACAAGCCAGCTTCTCATGGTGATGAGTCTTCTACTACTATTAAGAGTGGTGAACATAAGAAGACTGAAGATTCGGCCGCAAAGGACGAGCTGTAAAAGCCTTGTTTTTTCTTTTCTTTTTTTTGCTTTTTATCTCTTTCTGACATTTGAACTCAATGTTATCCGGTAATAAAAGTTTCGTTCAAATAAAACCTTACTAATCATATACTTTGATCTTTGAGGCATATTGTGTTGGTTAGTTTTGTATCTGGTTCCGTGTGGTTAAAAGTAATTCGTCCTTTTATTTGAATGGTTTCACTGATATTGGTAAAACTAAAAAAATGTGAGAGGTCATATGAAGACATTCTTGTTACAGAGTCGGGCAGATTTTAACTACAAAGATCTGAAGATCACACATTAACGATTGACAAATAAAACGAGATTAACAGTAATGTAAAACGAGTGTTGTTGAGAATTTTGAGATACTAGGCTAGATTTGAGAACCTCATGATAAACCAGAGGCTTCCGCAGTGGGATGATAAAAAACATGGAAACAAAGAAAATGATGATGCACCCAAAAAAGGTCCTACCGGGAGTCGAACCCAGGTCGCTGGATTCAAAGTCCAGAGTGCTAACCACTACACCATAGAACCAAGTTGCTTGTTAAGTTACACTTATAGGAGACATACAGTCCAAAGATATCTGCAACCATAGATTTAAAGCTAGGGTAACATCATTCAAGTTGTCAAAAAGAAAGAAACATCCATCCATCATTCACAGAAAGTCCTCTGCATACACCAGGAAATAACATTATAGATTATCATTAAACTACAAACCATTCAAAATCTGAAAACAGAACAGAGAGTTGTTAATAACCTAACAGATTCTTCTCTTCCTAATGCCAAATTTAAGCTAAATCACTAAATGTATCCCATCTTTACTTCGAGTGAATACTTTAGCAAATCCATTCCGGTTCTTCTCAGAACTCCCTCTGTTTGATGAACCTGGCGTTAAAGCAGCATCAGAATAAGATGTTTCTTTGGTTGGTTTGATGGACTCAAAATGATTTCTCGCCATGTAAGTATCATTCTTGTGTACTTTCCAGCTCTCTGTGTTGCTGTTGCTGTTGCTCACACCATTTGTAGCAGCCACTTGAATGCTAGTTGTATCTATCAAGAAGTCTTCAAGTGTTGCAAGAGACTGCAGCTGTTTCCCCAACGAAGCTATTGTCTTCTGACAGTTTGCTAGTTTCCCAGCAGCTGTCGCCATGTCTTCCTGAATTGCATAATCAAAAGTATAATAAATGATTGAGACTGCAACACTTAGCAACACTAATGTAGAGAGATAGAGAGACCTGTTTGATCTTTGGTGGTTCTATAGCGTTTTCTTGATGGACAGTGACTTCTTCTTCAAGAGCCTCACATTTTCTTCTAAGCTCATCAGAAGCTAACCTCTCCTTTCTCACCTCTTCTTCCAAAGACTCAATTTTTGCGTGATTACACTGTGCTTCTGCTTCCATGGATTCAATTTGTGATTCAACTTCTGTTTTAAGTTCATTTGCCAGGTTCATCTCCTTTTGTATCTCTTCTAGCTTTGTCTCAATATCTTGGAGACAAACTTGAGATTCTTTGTACTTATCTTTGATTATGTCAAAAGATATCTGCAGCTCAGCTTTCTCAACCTCCATCTTCTCTAACTTGTTTTCCCCATCCACTTTAGCACAAACTATGGCTTCAAGCTCAAGTCTCAGTGTGCTCTCCACTTCTCTATTGCATTTAACTTCGCTTTCAAGCTCATCTTTCTCCGCTTCTAACTTGTTTAACTTATTTTCCAGCTCCACTTTATCACAAACGATAGCTTCAAGGTCAAGTCTCAGTGTGCTCACCACTTCTCTTTCACTTTTAACTTTGCTTTCTAGCTCATCTCTCTCTGCTCCTAACTTTTCCAACTTACTTTCCAGCTCAACTTTATCACAAACGATAGCTTCAAGCTCATATCTCAATGTGCTCTCCACTTCTCTGTCACTTTCAACTTTACTTTCAAGCTCATCGTTCTCCACTTTGAACTTCTCCAACTTACTTTCCAGCTCCACTTTATCACATACGATAGCGTCCAGCTCAAATCTCAGTGTACTCTCCACTGCTCTACTACATTTAACTTTGCTTTCAAGCTCATCTTTCTCCGCTTCTAACTTCTCCAGCTTCTCTTCAAGTTCCTTATTTCGGCAAGTCAATACTTCTATCTCAGCAACCAACGAGTTATCTGTGTGAACAACAGCCTCTTCTGTGACAGATTCAGGTTCACTCTTACCATTACCATCTGGTGTCTCAGGCAAAGCTACAAGACGTTCCATCTCAAGAAAATCACCCATGAGATCAATCTCAATGGCAGACGAAGTTCCCTGAAGGCTTCTCTTCTCAATTAATGTGGATGATGCCCCTGACTCCGAGCAACTCGCATCTGAATGACTATCTGTAGACCGATGATCATTAAACGAAGCTGATGATTTAGACAACATCCTAAGCTTCCTACACTCAGCCTCCAGTTTAGCCACTTTCTTGATGACATCTAACTGCTGCTTACTAGCGGTTTCAGCTGCTTGTGTGCTCAAATCTCTCTCGATCGTTCTGATCTCTAGCTCTTCGCAACGAGCAATAAGCTCGTGTCTCAGCATCACGTTTTCTTTAGCCACCGATTCAGCCATTTGGGCAATCTCCTCAGTCTTGGTTGCAGCTTCAAGAAGCTGGTCCTCAAGACTGGTTTTAGAAGACTGCAACTCATGTGTCTTTTCGGTGATAGCATCTTGAATCCGCTGCTCTTGTTCATCTCTTGCTTGCCGTAACTGTCTAACACATTCCTTGAGGGCTCCATCGAGATGGCTTACTCTATCTTCCAACACTCTATGCTTGTCATTAGCAGCGTCAAGCTTCTCCTTCAACTCAACCACTTCATTCTCAGCTTTCTCCCACCCTTCACAACAACATATATGTTTTCACTAATCACATAATCATAATCCATAGTCAAGAGAAATGAAAGTTTTTAATACCAGCAACAGCTTCTTCAGCTACTTTGACATGTTGGTTCACCAGATCATCCTTAGCACTCACATTAGCAAGTGCAGCTGAAAGTTTCTCAGTTAAAGTCCTGATGCTATCTTTCAAATCTTCATTCTCAGTTTCCACTTCAAGAGAAGCCTCCTCAGGTTGTTTTAATTCATCTTCATGAGACTCCATTGTGCTCTCAGGCTTGACAAACAAACAAAAAAAACAGTCATCAGAATGATACTTTTAAATGCAAAAGACATAAGAATAAACTAGTAATGTGGTTCTTACTTGTGAAGAGACTACAGACTCTGATTCACCAAAGCTTCTCTCAGATGACCCACTCTTATTCTCCATTACAAATCAGCACATAACACACAAGTCTCAGGATCTGAAGAGAGAGAAGAGAAACACACACAACTTTGTTTCAAACTTAACTCCACTGAACATAATTAAAGAAAGAAACGAACTTTGAGATGAAGTAAGGATTGAGCCAACCAAGTAACATGCAAGAGAAGAGAAAATCTAGAATAACCCAATCATTAAATACCCAAAGAAACTGACTTTTGTCTTTTTCATCATAACAAATGTCCGTTTCATTATAAATTATCCAACAATAGAGAAAAGCTACCTGACAAATACTCTTACAAAAAAAAATTGGATTTTTAAAATTTGAAACGCATTGCTTGAAGTTGAAATCATCTTCAAAAAATCACAGCTTTTGAGATAATATAGTAAACCCATTTGCTTAATAAATAACTTCTTTAAATCTGCTGAAAATACAAAGCACAAGCTCTTCTTCAGAAACACAAAGCAATTACAGAAGGGAGAAAGAGTCTTACAAAAGAGACCAGCTTTGTCCGATGAGTGGAGGACCTGTCTGAAGAAGCTTAGAGATCCGATAATGTCACCAATGGAAACCAAAAGATCTAAGCTTTCTTCTACTGTCTGGAAGTAACACACTCTTACGATTCTTTAACAGCTACAAGGTGCAGCAGAGAGAGAGAGAGAGAGAGAGAGAGAGAGAGAGAGAAAGATAATTCTCTCTATCTTTGTTTTTTTGCTTATTTTAATTTTCTAGTTTTGAAAACAATTTGTTCGTCTCTTTAATTCAAAAGAGAGAGCATGTGATCTTCTGTATGTGGAGCTGTGTACTCAAGCATTTAATTCTAACTTTTCAGCTTTTATTTTAATTTATTTTCTTATTATATAACAAAATGTCTGAATAAACGTAGTTTCTTAAAATTAAAATAGTACAACTTAATCTAAAAAAGGTACTCAGTATTTCATTCTTCTTTCAGTTTAAAACTTAACTTGCTTACAGTTCCCGCCCGTTATTAAACATTTATCAACTTTTTCGTCGCCATTTGCAATAAATAATATTTGTTAGACTAAAATTTATATTTTCCTGATTGAAATAGTAAAAATAAATACTAATCACGCTACTGTATTATCTTTTCTAAAAATTAAAAAGTATCGAAAATTATCCAATTTAGAAAGCAGCTGCACGGATTTGAATTTAAGGATGTTTTTAATGGGAAAAGTTAAAAGTTTTAAGTACGTGGGATTAAGAACCGACGCTAGCCATCGGATTCCCTGACAAATCCGTGATGAGATACACAATTTATCCAACGGCTGAGATTGCTCCTCTCACCTGCTTTAATTCCCCTTCGTCTTCTACGACCTTTTTTATTTTCTACAATACACTATTATTAATTTATACACTTATTTACTATTATTAACTATACTGTTCTGTTTATTTATTCTTATTAATCGTTACTAGTAGTTGGTACGATGGCTTTATCTTCACTCCAGACCACTATTAATAGTCTCTTTTATTGTCGTTTTTTATATCTCGAGTCTCGAGATAACACGAAACAAAACTATACTAGTAGTTCATTAAGATACTATACCTTCGCTGTTTCATGCAACGATTCACCTTCACGACAAATGGATCAATGATTGACGTCGTTTTGAGAAAGGCCCATTTATTTGTATGGGCTTTGGGTCCAAAACACTTGACAGACAAACAACTAAGAGAGTCAGAGAGGCTGTATTTCAGAGACCCGGTGAAGTACGGAAAAAACATCTTACTAGAAAAATGGATTATGTAAGTGGCCCAATAGGCCCGTTTTAAAATCACCCAAAAGCCTAAGTAATCTGTTCTGGATCCAAAACCGGTTGTAGGAGGAAGAGGAATAATGATCTCAAACCGGTCAACCGAAATAGTCAACATTTTGCTTATGTGAAAGTACTCACACATTCGTTAATTATAGTATGTACTTTGTAGTAAAAGGTATTAACTTTACGTATAAAAATGATTTGTCTGATTAGCGTCTACTGATTTTTTTTTTAGCATTTAGGAATAGATGATTAGGATTTGTTCATTAGTTGATTTCATATCATTATGCAATTCATTATTATTATAATTAGTTGTTGCAGATCAGATTCTAAACATTAGATAGTGTAGTAGTAAGCAAAAGAGATGTGCTTGATACAAACTATTCACACTTGGTAGCAAGTGGCAAGTGGCAACACACACACACACACACACTTTGTCTCTGAATCATAATTGATATCATTTGATCATATTGCGTCTCCGTTTCTCTTTTGGCTAATATAAAACATTTGGATGAACGTTCAATAATTGAAACCTGCATAAGGTATATAACAATAATGGGGACTAATTGCTATTAAGAGGAAGAGTTTCTCTAAATACATGTTTTTACTTTTGTAGGGTTTCTTCCCCTTTCTATCAAAGTTTAAATGGGTTTCCTCATTTGATGCTAGGAGTTTGTTTTATGTATGTGTCACGGAATCATTGAGTAGCCTGAGAAAATGACTTGCCCTCTCTCTACTATCACTTGCACAAGTGATAAAAGAAAACGAAGTGATGATTAACATTTCAATAGTAATACTATATTTTGTTTATAATTTTAAAGAATAACCAAGACCCAAAATATCCTCAGCTTCTTATGTTCAGCATTATCTTTACATATATGTGATACAATCATCCATATGGAAAATTTACGAGCGTAACTAGCGTCCAGATAAAGCATTATTTACCTAACCGCTAACCACTATTTTATGTTTTATCTGAGTAAACTTGATAGAAACAAATCATCGGCACTTAGACCATCATTAACTCCGGTCTTTTAAGGTGGAGTTCTTAACTTAAAATTTACTTTTATTTTTTACATTTTTCAGTTAAAAATATTTTTTATGTCTCTTAGTTAAGAGATGATTCTTATGTTTTCTTAGTTAAAAATTAAAAAAAAAACTTATTTTAAAACAACTAAGAATCCCACTATAAAAGACCAGAGTTAATTCTGCACTTAGACGATCACAAAACAGTAATACTATTATAAATCTTGGCTTGAAAACTCCAACTTGTCTTACATTTTATTTTTACACCATAGTAGCTAGCTACTTGTTAAGTCAAAGTTAGTAATCATGCTTACACTATGCTAAAGAGGAACCAAAACTTGCTGCCTACTTCATTCATGATATTTTTTCCCTATCTTATTGTTCACACAAAGTTAGACAATGCAGATGGCTTGACCAAGTCAGTCAAAAACACATTACTGAATGGTCATATGCAGGAATAATGCATGTTAAAGTTTTTTCTTTTGAAAAAAGGGCTTCATGCACATAAGTTCATATATAAATATCATGCATTTTGCTTGTGAAACTGTACACATGAAACTGGTTAAGATTTATAGTTATATAAATGCAAAGCAATTCTACAGCAATGAATACACATTTGCATTGCCATTTTCTCTTACAATCTGGCCGCCAAACCTATAATTATACTTCAGAGCAAACTTACGATCGTAAAAATTTAATGCTTACAAGAACATATTTTTCAAATTAAAATACGCATGCTTTAGTAGATTGGTCCATAATTTTGATAACTTTTACTTTAACGTGCAACTGCTATAAGTATATCGTTTGTGTTCATTTAATGCTTACAAGAACATATTTGTTTACCAAATGATAATTGCACTGAGCTTTGAAAAATTGAAATTTGACTCAACCTCATATAACATGGAAATACACAATCGTGATATTTTTACTCTCTTTACTTCTTTGTCACCGTTAGATTTTACTTTTATTTTCAGATGAATCTGAATAATTAAATAAAAACAATTTAATTGCCAAAAAGGAATATTCTGATTATAATAAAAGGAATCCCACGGAAGAGCAAAAACATTATTTTCATGGCATAAAGAGAGAGAGAGAGAGATGAAGAGAGACGTTTGAGATTGATGAACCGAAGAAGAGAAGTCGAAACAATTCACATGGAACGAGAGCCTCTCCCTGCCACCGTTACCTTCTCCTCTTTCCATTTTCATTAGGGTTTCCTCTTCTCTCTTTAGCTCCGCAGCTCTCTCTCTGTCTCTTTCTCACCGATTCACTTCCCAAAACTCGTAATCTTCTTCTGGGTTTCCCTAATTTCGCGATCT
This sequence comes from Moricandia moricandioides, assembly GCA_905132885.1. Lineage (NCBI taxonomy): Eukaryota > Viridiplantae > Streptophyta > Magnoliopsida > Brassicales > Brassicaceae > Moricandia > Moricandia moricandioides. The sequence continues at coordinate 55,891 of CAJHQQ010000689.1, forward strand.
GATTTCGAAATTCGCTAAATTTTCTTCTGGGTATAGCGAAAGAGATAAGATTGTGAGAGATGGAAGAAGGAAGTGTTTTCAGATCTCTACTAGCGATTCTTCAGTGGTGGGGCTTCAATGTTACCGTCATCATCATGAACAAATGGATCTTCCAGGTACTCTTCTATTGAATCTGATCTCTATCTTTCGTAATCTAATCATCGTGATGTTAAAGTTTGCAACTTTTCGATGTAGAAACTGGATTTCAAGTTTCCATTATCGGTTTCGTGTGTTCACTTCATATGTTCATCGATTGGAGCTTACATTGTGATCAAAGTCCTCAAGCTTAAACCTTTGATCGTTGTTGAGCCAGAAGATCGATGGAGGAGGATCTTCCCAATGTCTTTTGTGTTCTGTATCAACATAGTGTTGGGGAATGTTAGCCTTCGTTACATTCCTGTTTCTTTCATGCAGACGATTAAGTCCTTCACTCCAGCTACTACAGGTTAGGGTTTGAGATGTTCTTTGTCTCTTTGTGTGTTCTTGGATGAATCTGATTGTATATATGTGTTTGAGCAGTTGTGTTACAGTGGCTTGTGTGGAGGAAATACTTCGACTGGCGTATTTGGGCGTCTCTTGTGCCCATTGTTGGAGGGATTCTTCTGACCTTCGGTTACAGAGCTTAGCTTTAACATGTTTGGATTCTGTGCTGCTCTGTTTGGGTGTTTAGCTACTTCCACTAAGACCATTCTAGCTGAATCTCTTCTCCATGGTTACAAGTTTGACAGGTCAGTGCTCTTCCCTGGTTGTCTCCTCTGTGATCAGTTCTGATCTGTGATCAGTTCTGATTCTTTATTAAGTTCAATTACAGTGTTTCATGTTGTGTCTTGATTCTCGGTGCTGACTCATGTGATGCCATTTTCTGTTCTTGTTTATGTAGCATAAACACAGTATACTACATGGCGCCTTTCGCTACCATGATTCTCGGTATACCTGCATTACTACTGGAAGGAAACGGAATCTTGAGTTGGTTTGACGCTCACCCGTCTCCATGGTCAGCTCTCATCATCATCTTCAGCTCTGGTGTGTTAGCTTTCTGTCTCAACTTCTCCATCTTCTATGTCATTCACTCCACAACCGCAGTCACATTCAACGTAGCTGGAAACCTCAAGGTAACAAAAGACAATCTTAAACACACTGTTACTAAGCTCTTGAGCATGGTTCATATTCTCTCTCTTTTTTTTTGCAGGTTGCGGTGGCTGTATTGGTGTCATGGTTGATATTCCGTAACCCAATATCGTATATGAACGCTGTTGGGTGTGGGATAACGCTTGTGGGCTGCACATTCTATGGATACGTGAGGCATAAGCTTTCGCAGCAACAGCAGCCAGGAACTCCTAGGACTCCTCGTACACCAAGAAACAAGATGGAGTTACTTCCTCTTGTTAATAACGATAAACTCGAAGGCAAAGTCTGATCTCAGTTCAGTATCCACTCCTGCAGAAGTGAGAAGAAGCATTACTACATATGCATTTTACTACAAACTTAACATTTTGTTTTTTTTTGTTGTTTTTTTTGGCTTGTAGAAGAGATAATGGTTGATCCTATTTATATGTAGAATCTTTAATTTATCTAATACATATTCAAAAGCCCTAAGTAAAGTGTATATATAAATGAAGGAACTATGCACTAAGGTCATGCCTAAAGTAAGGGTCGATCTCTAATCTCTGATAAGTTATTACTGAGCAAACATGTTTAGAACTCTTCATGAATTTTATATCTATACAACTGAAACTGGTGGTTTATTCATCTCTTCTATGTGCTGTGTTGATCCAAGAATGCAATATCTTCTGAGGACAGATCCATTGACAGATAATGTCGAGCTTCTCTTGATCTGAATGAAGGAAAATGGAGATCAGAAGAGTAATCATTCGTACTCAGAAACTATTGAGAACTAATTGGCTACTGACCTTCGCCGTCTAGTCTTCTCCATGGCTCCGGATAGATTAGAGGGATTAGCTCTTGAAATCTGCCCTATAAATGAAGCATATTCATGGAAAGCTCTTCCTTTCAATGATCTTGGAGGAACTAATGACTCTAATATGCCGGAAACCTGTACCATTCGCTCACTGTATTTGAAAAAACAGCAACTCAGATACAGAGTAAGATGAGGGTATCAGCAAGAAATTTGCAATTGCAACAGATAACACCAATGAAAATGATGTGCTATTCATTATGGATCAACTATATTGGGAGGATAGTATTACCTTTTTAATACATCTATATGTGTTTCTGGTTTCATATCCAAGCAGCCTCCACTGCTCCATGTGTAATCCTGCTTTGTCTTGTCTACTACCAACCCTCCACCTTTTACCATGGAGGCTGATGAAGTAGGGACGGATTCTGTTGTAGCAATTTGGTTTGTGAAAAAAACTAAATCCTTTATGCGCCACAATGGAAGTCATCTGTTCAAGCACATGAGCTAGACCAGACGTGTCGAGATCTCCAGAAGCGTTCATCACTGGCTCCATCGCAACCTAAACAAGTGAACTAGATAAGTTCAAAATGTCTGACCTGACAACTGTAATCTAGAAAGAGAGAAAAGATGATGTGTAATTTTACTACTCACAAAGTTCAGGCATTTAGAGTGCGTGAGATCAGCTTCCGAAATTAGATTGGTTATCTGATGAGTGATGTCAAGAAGTTGTGGAGCTTCGACAGGTTCTGAATCCAAGTATGGCTTCAGATCAGCATGCCTCGAACAAAGTTTTCTCCATGATTCTTGCACCGTATTTCTCGAGGTATCAAGCTTCGGTTTTTGAGCGGCCTTTAATGTCATACCAAAATCTATACGGCTGCATTCATCTGTTACTTGTTGCATCTTCTGGGAACTCCCTACAGAATCCTTAAAACAATCTTCTATCATTGTCCCATCAGAAGATTGTGCAATGATCTCACACGTATTCATTAAGCAATCAAAACTCTGTAATTTGGCTATGTGTATCTCTGTTGATAGGGAGTTCTGTACATCGTCTTCACTCATGGACGCTTCAACTCTTCCATCGAAATGACCGCAGGATACTGCTCTTGGTGACACCTCAGCTTCCCCATCCATTATAGTTTCTGGAACATATGAAGATTCTGGTACACGTGATATGTCACTCAGAGGTTCATCTTCCGAATCAGAGGACATCACAACATTGAGCTTCCTTCTTCTGTTTGGCCGAGAGAGAGACAGTGGCTGGGAGGAATTGTCGGTAAGTTCAGATGGAATACTTAACACGTCTTCTAATTCATCATAATCCTCAAACCAAGTGCTCTACCTTAACATGGCTGCTTTCTTGCCTTCTGTGCCCCGCCTCCAGAATCTATTAAGCATTTTTTCGTTTTCAACCTCTTCAACAAAAACTTCAACTGTGTTATAACTTTCCTCCCCCATGAATAATGATTTAGCAATCTCACTCTCCACAAACTGTGATAACTGAGACGGAAAATCCTGCACAATTATCTTGGGAAGCAGCACGTGACCAGCTTCATGATCAAAGCGATCTGGATCACCAGTGTTCTTGGCCTTTATGGCTAAACATGGTATAAACATTGTAATTAGCTAAACATCATCACACCTAGTCTTTAAATAGTGAACCTATGGAGACTACAATAGTTTTCGAATGTAGTAATAAACGTCCAGAATACCTCTTTTAGATTTACTCTGAAACCAAAATTGTAATTGCATAATCGCTTTCCGTATATCACCACCACTAGAGATGGTCAATCGCTCTAGTGAATCAGGATTAACTTTAACCTCTTCTGCTGCACAAACCTGTGAAACAACAAATGTTAGAAGGATCCAATTAACAGTGGAAGGTAATGCGTCAGAATATATACCGAAGAAAGGTAGCTAAACAGCTCTTCTGTTGATGGCAAAGAAAAGCATATATCTCTTCTCTCCAAGTTGTCTTGTAAACCATGATGCTTGTCTATAAATATCCATGTAATACAGATACAATCAGTATATAAATTAAGATATGCTACAAGTGAGAAAAAGTAAGTTTTTTTAACATGGATGAACGCTACCATTGGCAGTCAATACCACATGCCCTTTTGCTTTCTTAGCAATTTCCTGGATAGCAGGCATGAGACCACGATCATCAGCAAGGGAAATATCTACATCCTCAAAAAGAATTAAAGGCTTCAAGTTGGCTTTGTCATTCTGGCTATGTAATACAGGTGTCAATTCAATCAAATCCTCTACCCCATTGCCATCAGTACAATTGAAAAGAGGTTCCAAGGACCTGTCGTAACAAATGGTGCGAATATAAACACATTATCCTTGAGTTCGCATGTACCGATAGAAATACAGAAAATAGCAAATCCAAGCATATTTGACTATTGTTGCAACTCTATGTACCTTGATAGGCTCTTTGACTCGAGAGCCTCCCCAAATTTTTGCCTAACAAGTGTTCCACTTCGGCAATCTGATGCATTAGACTATAGACAAAAGTCCTAAGAGACATTCGTTTTGCAGTAGCTAGACACTATCAGATACATTTAACGGAAAACCACGTTCATACCTCAAAGATCTTAAATCATTGCTCCTTAGCACATGCATAAACAGCTGCAGATTTCCCACTCTGCAAGACATGTATAAGAGTCCATACATGAAACTCAGAAAGCAATCTAGAAGCAAAAACCGTTCGTGACAGAATATCTTATCACACACCCCAACTGGACCAACGATTAAGAGAACATTTTTCAGGCAGTCTTAGTACCAGTATTTTCTGAGTCAGAATCACTTCAGAACAGTTGTAGTCAGCATCTTGCGATTTCTCTGCATCGCTACTCAAAAAGTCTTGACTTGCATGAAAGCCTTTCTCATGCCATTGGCACAGCCATTCATTCATTAGTTTTACAGCTTCAGTATTACCACATACCTGCAAGAACTCGGGTAAAAAAGATGAGAAACTTGTCTCTGTTGCTTTTCTATAATCATATTATACCAGAAGATATAAACATGCATTTTCCACTATAACGGTGGTATGTTCAAAATTTCTAACCTCCGAGGCACTTCTCGGCTGGTACTTATCTACCCACAAGCTACAACGAGGCTGGCCACTGAAATCGTTTTTGCATAGATTAGAAAATTATGATAAGTCATGTGTTCTCCTACTGATATAAAACCATACAAGTACCTTTCTTGATACAATATGTTTTGCAGTTCATGAGAAACGTCTGTTGTACCACCAGCATGATTAGACAAGCTAACTGCTCCATGAGCTTCACAATCCTTGTAAGAGTGCAGAAAATTAATTTTGTCATGAACGGTTCAAACAAACAAAAAAAAGGAAAAAACAGACCAAAAGGAGAAATTTAACTCACCACCACTTGAGCTCCATCCAAGGAGTCAAGGCAACCGTGTTTCTCCTCCAGGTATGCTACTAAGCCTACCGTAGATGCCTCTGCCATACCTTCTGATTGAATAGCACATTTTTCAGCCTCTACATCCTCGATAATGCACACGTCACGATGTATAAGAGTTGGAAGTTTATTCAGATCAAATACTTTAGGTTCGTGTTTAAGAGAGCCGAATTTTATTTGTTGTCTAAGACTCCAAGTGGTGGAAGTATGCTCAATGAAAGTCCAGTTCTTCCAATCAATTTTCCGGTAACCATCCTAAGAAGAAGGTTTGCTTTGTTAGTAAACAAAATCGATGAAAACTACACTATACGTATACAAACGTACCTGAAACCTCTCAAAAACATGGATAGGTCCAATGGTGACAATTTGATCCTGACAAGTCCCATTCTCTGCTGAAGCAGCTGCTTCTTGATTCTTTTTACCTCCTTTCCGAGATGAGAAAAAGGGATGTAAATGCTTGCCAGCAGACATCCGAGAATCTTCCTGATTAAACATAAACCAATAAATGGACAGACTTCAGACACAATATACATCAACAGGTCACACCAAACTATGTCCAAAGTGATTGAAGCTACTCCACGTTTATGCTTAGGGTTACTCACCTCAGCTCTTAGTTTTGCTTCAAGCCGTAAATTGGGAACTGGAGGAGAGACATACGTTTGATCATCAGCAGCTACAGTCCCGTTTTTACTTGCGTTTTTCTTAGGCGTTGATTTACCAGAAGGCGACTTCCCTTTAGCAATCTTCACCGGAAAACAAAAACAAAAAAAAGGCAACGTTCACAAATTGAAAAAGAATTGTCAATACTAATGTATCATTAACCCATACGAACCAACCTTGTTGGGAGTCCTCTGTTTTCTCGTCTTCTTCCCATGACTGCTACAGAAATCACCATCGCCTTCCTCTTTGTTACCTCCATTGGACTCCTCGGGTTTACACGGGAGCAACGTCGACTGAACCAGCTTCCGACGGACGTTCCTACGTGGAGTCTCGATCACCGTCGCAGCAATTCCGTCTCCCTCACCTGAATCGTCCATCGCCAATTAAGGGTTTACGAGCTTGAGAATTGGAGTTAGGGTATTAGGGTTTGTGGTGTGGATTTGGGGATCTTTGGAGGAAGATTTGATTTTTTTTATTTTTTGGAGGGAAGAAGAAGATTACGTTTTCCTTTTTTCCCGCTAAATTTAGGACCGTGTTTTGATCCAGATCAATTACTTCGATTTAGCTCAACCGATTGGGCTTTATAGTGGGCCTTCATTTAGAGCCTTATCTTACCGGATTACCCTTTATTCGTTAACAGAATCCGGTAAAAGGTAAGTTACATTCGTACCACAATTCAAGTGATCAATATAATTTGAAAATGAAAATAGAACTTTGTTATATAAAAAAAGATTGATGGAATATGAAAAATAATTTTCATGCTTTATATACAATGGATTTATTTTCTACAATTATTGCGAGTTTTCGGAATATTCCCAAGTGTAGTCATGATTTATTTACTAAATTGTTTTCAAAATAGACAATATTAATTATGGAAAATAAATTTGTCTGATTATAACAAAATAAAATTGAACAATTATTTGAATATAGAAAATAAGTTAGATATCACTTTTCAAAGCTAATTTTAATAAAAAGTGTTATAATATTTGGGTTTATGATTTAGTAATTATTTTTTATGGTTTAGTATTTATAAGTTGCAAATGGGTTTATAAACATTTATAATTTAGTAGGATTAGTTTATAAACATTTCCGCATAATTATTGACAATAAATTTGTTTGATTAGAACAAAAGAAAATTGAAACAAGTAGTTGAATATAGAACATATAAGTTGGATATCTCTTTTAAATATAATTTTTAATTAAAAAAAAAGTATTTTCATATTTGGATTTAGAGTTTAGTAATTATATTTTATGGTTTGGTATTGATAGGGTTAAGATGAGTTTATAAACATTTATAAATAATAAGTAAGATTAGTTTAGTCTTTTATTTACAAAAATAGTTACTATTTCCAAAAAAATATTGAAAGCAAAAAGTTTGTTGAGATTGAAAGAGAATCAATTGTAGTACGAGCCTGTTTTTAGAAAATAAATTTGAAATTTGATATAATTTTGGGGTAAAATTAAAACTTTCCCCATATATATAATCAAACCTACTTAGTATAGGAGTGTCCCATGCAATAATGATGAAACCCAGTTATATCTACGTTCCTAGAAATTTCTTGATTCTCAATTCAATAAATTTATTATGCTTGTCTGAAAATTCAATAGATCGGATATCACGTTATATACTATTTGGCTCTGTGTAGCCCTACATAAAAGATTTTCTTTTCATATCCAACCAACCCTATCTAATCTTACACCTTCTTCGAAATTTCTCAGGCCAAAGCCGTACCATCTTACCAGTTTCTTTATACGCAATACAATAAATATGTATATTTGTTATATATATATATCATATATATTTATATATACTAAAGATATTGTGTTATATATATCTGAAGTAATCGAAGATATTGTTAGATAACATATGTAATGGTAAAGCTAGGGTCATCTCTTTGTTTAGTTGTTGGGAAGGTACAGAGGAGGGAGTACGGTGCCACCGTGCCAGTGAGGCTGCCCGGTATGGGCTAGCGAGTAACCAATACATATTTTATTATTGTAAGTTTCGAGAAAATAAAATAATATATTATTTGTAAACATTTTCCATATTATATAAATTTATTCCGTAGATTACAAATTATCAATTGTCCAATAGTGCTACTGCTACCTTGATCCATCCCCAAAAAAAGAGAGTTAATTCTTTAATAGATAGGTCATATGTAGTGCGGGGGATCAAGGCACTTTTTCCAAATGCCCTAATTAATTTTTGTTTGTGTGTTTGCAAACAACTGAAATGGTAGACTCACAACTTTGTGCTACTTCAAAAAAAAAAAAAATTGTGATACTTCATGTCATAATCACTTAAAAGCTTAAATTATGAAATTGACCTTGCTTGTAATTGTAGTTGTGGAATTTTTCAAGTGCATCCTTTCAATTAAAAGCGCAAACTTTCCTATGCTAATGCGAGAGAAAGACATGCATGAACTTTGCAGCATAAAAGACATGAAAACATACACCATCAACATGTCAAGTAGTAAAAACTCATGATAGGTGAATATGTTTATAATTTATAATCTCATACTGAGTATCTAAACCAAGTGTAAAAAGAAAAATATTTGAATAATGACTATAAAGAATATATATATATGTGCAAAATTTTATAAAACTCATCAACTATAGTGGATTGTCTATCTAAGTGGGCAATGAGGCTCATGCTTTATTTTTTTTACAAATGTAAGCACGACTCTGGTCATATGCCGGCTTGGGTGAGAGAGATGGCTATGATAAGCAAATAAAATATCGAGGTATCTTAATTAATTCAAACCTTTTGTAATGTTGCAAATAATTAAGAGATCATGCGTATGAAAAAACTTGAACAGAAAAAACAAGGATCACGTTCGATTGATGAACATGTCTTTTCGTTTGTATAATCCAAACAAACCAACTAGCAATCAAAATGTATATTACCAGTATGAGGACACCAATCTATATGCAAGATGAAAACTATTTTGGGATACTGATTTGTTTTTTCCAATGTTCAATGTGCAGTGGGCACTACATTAGTTACATATTTTATTGTAATTTATATTGTTCTGCTTAACTCTTCTATAAAATATTGCAAAATAATTCTTCGTATACCAACTTGACATCCAAATGTTTTAACTATATCACACATATTCTGTAAAATCATTGACATGGTTATGGATTTTATTCGTCTATATGTAATTTTTTATCGAAAATAATTGGATAACGTAGTTGCAAAACAAACACAAAAATCTATAAGGCTATAAAGTAAATAAAATTAACGTCTAGTAACAATGGAAGAAGCCTCGACATGCTTTATTTTCTTCATGCAAAAAAGAATATTATTTGCTGGAAAGCTGACAAAAACCGCCTCTCTTTGACCTTTACGGGTTTGCTTAAGACCAAAGTGTGAAATGTACAAGGGAAGACAAGTCTCATAAGTCATAATTAAGCCTTTGTGAGAAAGTGGAACATGTCCCCAAAAAGAACATGCCATCTCTCAACTCTTCGATCATGTGCTCTTGCGTGTTTTAAAGTCATACTAAGGTTTGTTTTGGCTTTTGCCAAAAATACACATGCTTCTTTTGAAATCATTATCTTACTTTAGGATCTATCTACACACACCTCCATGTCCTCACATGCATGCACGATATTATTGTGGTATCGATCACTTTTCTTTTGTTGTAAAAAGAGCTTCTTAAACCAGAGAATCTAACCTAAATTTGAAATATGCAGTTATTATAAAAACGAACAAAGAGCAAAGTTAAACTTAATGTAACTTTGGCTTAAGCTAAATATGATGTGTATTGATTGAATCAAATAGTTTTGTTACGTTGATATCAAAGATAGTATTTATTGACCCATCAGTAAAACTCACACCACAATTGTATACAGATTCTTTTACCAATATCTCGGCTTACACCTTTGTCTAGGTGTGTTAATAACGTATCAATAAACAAATAAAAGATACTATTGTTTTTGAAAAAGAAAACTAAAATAAAATATGAAAACGCGGTTTTGTGCAGCAGCAAGACAGAGTGTAAACAGCTGTTGTTTGAAGTGACTTCACTCACTTCAAACCTTCACCAATATTGATCTTCACTATTTGGCTGCGCGTTTCCATTTCAATTCATATTATTTTCTTAGAATATAATTTCTTAAAGTTCTTATATTTATACTTGCTTAATTGTAGACCTTTTTAAATAAGGGCTTAGTTTCTTTTTATTTTAGTTTATCATTCTGTGAGACCTAACATGTTACTTCACGAAGCTGCCTCCTCTTGGCCCTTCATATCAGAATCCTATGTAGATTATTTATTATATATATGTAATCCCCTTTTGGTTTATTATTTCTTTATTAACTTCATTTATCAATCATTCTTCTTTTCCAGTAAAATCAATATTTTACAATTTTGACCATAGTCAATTTAATAGGTATTTATAAAAACTTTATTATAGAGTAAAGATCATCATGGTGTGAAGAAGTGGCCAATGGAATGGGATGCAAGTTAAAAAGTCTCCGAACATATGACTTTAAAATAAATTTAAATTAGTTAGCATTTGTCTGCATGTTATGGTAGGACTTTTTTACCACCAGTTGATTAAAGCATAACGTAAATTAAAACATAAAATAATGTTAATTAACTCGTTTAATAAGATGGACTAGTGACCAGGTTTGATTAGTCACGTTCTTCGAAAGATCGTAGGATTTGACACATTCAAACGCAGCTGTGATTTGCATTTCAGGAAAGTGATAGCAATAAAAACCTCAACCTCAATTATTTAAAATAATCCTCGATTTCTTCACCAAGTGGACTCCGTACAGCTAGATGTACATGCTTCTTTGATTTTTCAGGCAACCATATATACATATATAATAACCTTCAAATGTAACAAATTAAGTAGTATTCAAATGCAAATTAAATATCTAAATTCTAATATTATTAACCAGTTAATATAATCAAACTTACTATATATATAGTGTATTAAATTTTTCCTTTTATAAAACCAAAAGAATTTCAACAAATCATATTCTTATAGTATTAAATATGATATAATACATACATATTGTAAGACATATATAAGAAACAATATCTGACATATCCATTTGTGATTATGTGGGTGAACAAAAAAAAATAGTAATAAAAACACCTGTCATGCACCAAAAAACTTCACATTACACAAAAAATCCTGATATTTCATTTGACCAATTTTAATTTAATAAAATAAACCATTATTGTCCCCTCTCCAAATCAGTACATTGCTATATATAATCTCCTCTCCTCAACATTATTTTCCACCCAAAATACTTTTCTCACATTAACATTTATATCAAACTCAAAAAATTATCAGACAATATGGTGAAACAAGAACGTAAGATCCAAGTTACCACTTCCTCATCGTCACAGTCTCAGTCTTCTTCTACTTCTTCCTCCTCGTTGACATTGCATCATCAATCTTGTAAGAACAAGATAAAGAAATACAAAGGAGTGAGAATGAGAAGCTGGGGATCATGGGTCTCTGAGATTAGGGCACCAAACCAAAAGACAAGGATCTGGTTAGGTTCTTACTCAACCGCAGAAGCAGCTGCTAGGGCTTACGACGCTGCTCTCTTGTGTCTTAAAGGCCCTAAAGCCAATCTCAACTTCCCAAACATCATTACCACTTCTCAGTTTCTCACTGACATCGATGAAAAGACCCCTTTGTCCCCCAAGTCCATACAAAAGGTCGCCGCTCAAGCAGCTAACTCCATCTCTTCTGACGTTTTTACCCTTCCCTCTTCCTCCAATGATGAAAATGATCATGACGATGGTCTCCATCACCATCCATCTCCTTCTTCTTCTTCAGCAGCTTCTTCTCCACTAGATGACCATCATAACAATGATGATGATGATTTAGTATCGTTAATGGCATCATTTGTGGATGAACATGTGTCTTTGATGGATCCATCATGGTATGATCACAATGAGATGTTCTTCATAAACGGAGCTTTTGATTATTCTCCACAATTAATCAGCACGAAGACAACGATGGATGACTTATACGACGATGCTGATATTCAGCTATGGAGTTTCAGTTGATCGCACGGTCCATATTATTCTACCAAACACTTTTATTTCACATTATTTCATTCAATTTATTCTTTTAAATCTATCAATTATCATTCGTCGTTGTTGCTTTCTTCAAGTTGCTTTGTTGCTCGAAACGAATTAACGACACATATGTAATTTTATATATATATATCAAATATACACACAACCAATTTAAGAAGAAATCACATGATGAATAAGTCTTTTTTGTCAATTCTTGACTTTTTCATGTGTCATTTTTAGTTATTTTGTAGCATTTATAAGAGTATCTTTAACCTATCTTTATATTTGTCTTTATAATAACATTTAGAGTCTAAACTAATTCATCCCAACTCTATTTTTTCTTTAAAACAAAAAATGCTATTTTGCATCTATTTATAGAATAAAAATCATTACTCAATTGTTTCTTTTTTGTGGGCAAAGTGATTCTTATTAATATAAATATTTTGTACATATTTTTATCTACTAAAACCGAGAAATAACATAACTTTTAGATAGAATTCTTGCAGACTTGGCTAGATCATCACAACCTCAGTGCTTATGACGATAAACTTATATAGTTATTATTAAAACATGGCACATATCTTTAGTAAGTATATGGTACGAGGGTTGGTACCTCAACAACAAGTGGATGATCTCCATTTTGGCTGAGGATACCATACAAGCTGAGGTTAAAATGTAAATAGACTCAGAAAATTCTTTCATGTATGTTTTCACTATACAAAGTATGCATCTCTATGAATGTAAACTTTAGTGTGTAGGAGTCTCTCATTAGCCTTCTGAAAATTTGAAAATCTTGAAGAGGTTGTAGTAATCAAACATTATTGGATCTTTATTAGGCCTTAATGTTGCTATTGGCCCAACAACAGGCCCAAAATAACTCACGTGGATTCTTATCTTCCTAGAGAAAAGAATTTGGAGCAGTCAAGCCCCAATGGGCTTTAATTCTAATCACATGGCCACTGGAATTTCCAAGTTTCAGAGGAGAAGCGGGCGGCAATAAGGAGTTCGAATCTCACTCAACAGTCTCTAGAGAGAGAGAGAGAGAGAGAGAGAGAGAGAGAGAGAGGGGTTTCTTCATGGAAGCTTGATTCCGCCGCTCTGTGTGGTTTTCCTTCCCCAAAAAGCAAAGCTGTAGCAAAATCCGGAGATGCAGTTGAGATACTCCGATGGAAAGGGAGGCTAATCTTCCGGATAAACCTCCGAAGAGTCTGGTTCGCCCCACCTTCAACCAGGAATCATCATCGTCTTCTTCCTCCTCCTCTCCCGAACTTCTACGCCATCTTCAAGCCGCTTTCAAGCGCCATCGTCCTCTCAGTACTTCTCTTTCTCTCTCTTTGGTATAGAATTTTGATTTGATATAATTTAGGGTTTTTTTGGGAAATTTTAGCTCCTGAGTTTCTGGAATGTGGTGTGGGCGATATATGATAAGCTAGTTTGATTATGGAGACGAACTCACTGTTGGGTACTATAAAAAGCCTTCCTTTAGTGAGTTCGCAACGGATCTCTTATTGTGTGTTTTATTTCACAGATAAAATGCAGACGACCTCTATCGGTCCTCGGAGATGTGTTGCTCCGCAAAGACAACCTTCAAGGAGTTCTACAGCTGAAGGGCAGAGACCTCAAGATGTTGTTTCCCTTAGTCAGAGTCTTGCTGCCAATACGTTGACGCAGGATACTACGCCACCTTCAGTTTCAGGAACTATTGATGGTATGTTTGGCCAGAATTTCAACCCTTCAGACAGGCAGATGGATTTGCCAAAACCTCGGAACGAAAATGTCAACAGAAAGGTTCAGTCTCTCGTTGGCAGCACCCTCACATCTCATGGTAAGTCCCCTTTCCCTTTCATTTGTTTTCCTTTGCTTTTGTATGTATTACTTGAAAGTTGTGGTTAAGCTGAACGAAGACTATGGCACGATACTCAGCACATTTTAATGCTCTTCTCTCTTCGAATCAGTTGAGACATGATGCATGTTTACTGTCTGGTGTTTGAGCTATTAGTCTTTTCTTATTTAATCTCACTTATCCTGACAGATATGGAATGGGATGCAACAAATCAGGCTGAAGCATCAAATGTTGGTGCTTGTACTAGATCAAAGCATCAGAATGCCCAACCTGTTGATTCCGAGGCCAGTTTGAAATCTGAATACAAAGCTTCATCTTCCTTGGCAAAGATGCAAGGGCAACTAGGAGAATTTCCGTAACTTCTTAAATCAACCTGCATCTCAATATTCTGCCATGGGGTCATCATGTGCCACAACTACGTTAATTCATTCGTCTTCAGCTCCTATGTTAAATGCGACTACCCAAGTCTCTCGTTGTTATGTTGAGCCTGATCCAAATGCAAATTCCCATGCTGTTTCAAGTCAAGGGAATGTGCCTTCTTTTCATCCTTCTTCCAAGGACAGCAACATTCTGCATGCCAATAAAGATGCGATGCCAGCCTCAGCTATTGATCCAGAAGTAAGAGTCAAAGAGACAGGTATGTCTAAGCAGCAACAGTGCACTACAGAGCTTGAAGCTCCAGTAGTATCTTCCACTCATGGGACTGACGGAGCATCTAAGGCTCCTCTACCTGATGAGTTGCTTACCAGTGTTAGCTCACAGCCGCAGAAACCAGATAAGCATGAAAAGGTTGCAAGTAGCAAAGGGACAACAGCTCCTCGTAAAAGAAATTATGATCCAGACTTGTTCTTTAAAGTCAATGGGAAACTCTATCAGAGGCTTGGCAAGATAGGAAGTGGAGGAAGCAGTGAGGTCCACAAAGTAATTTCATCAGATTGTACCATATACGCGCTAAAAAAAATAAAGCTCAAGGGTCGTGACTATGCTACGGCTTATGGATTTTGCCAAGAAATTGGGTATCTAAAGAAGCTGAAAGGGAAAACCAACATCATTCAGCTAATAGACTACGAGGTATTACCTTTTAGCTCGTGTTTGATCCATCCAGCAGTAATATTCTCTTTTTGTTTCTGAGTTGCATAATTGATAATTGGCACCACAATTTCTCTTTTGCAATTAGGTTACAGATAAATGTTTACTCCAGGAGGTTCTGAATGGCACAATGAGTAACAAAGATGCAAGAGTTAAAGATGATGGATTTATATACATGGTACTAGAATATGGAGAAATCGATCTGGCTCACATGTTATCTCAAAAGTGGAAGGAAATCGAAGGATCTGACCGGACAATTGATGAAAATTGGCTTCGGTTCTACTGGCAGGTTCTTACACAACCCATCAACTTGTTTTTGTTTCACGTCTTGTTACAATATTCTAAAGGGAGTATTGATTATCCACATTCCTTGGAAACAATTGCAGCAAATACTTCAAGCTGTGAACACCATACATGAGGAACGCATTGTGCACTCTGATTTGAAACCCGCAAATTTCCTTCTTGTCAGAGGCTTCTTAAAGCTTATCGATTTTGGTATAGCTAAGGCCATTAATAGCGACACTACAAATATTCAACGAGATTCACAGGTATAGTCATCCTCATGTTTTTTTTTCATCATGATCCTCTTAAATATAGAGTTAACTTGCTGCTGATATCAATGAGATGGGTGTAATGTGACAGGTGGGGACGTTGAGTTACATGTCACCAGAAGCTTTCATGTGCAACGAGAGCGATGAAAATGGAAACACAATAAAATGTGGAAGGCCATCAGATATATGGTCACTTGGTTGCATACTATACCAAATGGTATACGGAAGAACACCTTTTGCAGATTACAAGACCTTCTGGGCAAAGTTCAAAGTCATAACCGATCCAAACCATGAGATCACTTACAACCAACTCTCTAACCCATGGCTTGTCGACCTAATGAAGAAATGTCTAGCTTGGGACCGTAACCAAAGATGGAGAATCCCTGAGCTTCTCCAGCATCCTTTCCTTGCCCCTCCTATCCCACCCGAGCCTCGAGTCAGCAGCAGCATTCAACTGCTCAGTCACATAGCTACATCTTTTGGTAGTGATGAACGAGTTTCAGAACTTTGTGCTCAACTCCAGGACCGGTTACGAGTTCTTGAAGGAGAATAAGAAGTAAGCAGTAGTTAAATCTGATTCGACGATTTTTTCTGGATCATGTAAATCGATATGTTAATTTGTTAGCTTTGGTAAGAAGACGTTTGATTATTAATGTCCTGTTTGATTTCTTGTAATGGAATGTATCATTTTGGTTATTTCTCTTTTTCTCATTGAGATTGGGCTAATTCTCAATCCATGTTTTGAGGATAACAAATCAAACCAAGAGACTAGAGAAGCTTGTGAGAGTATTACAGAACAATAACAAGTTCAAAATCATGTTTACTTGGACCATAAACCTGAGCAAATCATGTTTGCTTATTTGATCAACAGAATCTTAGACTTGTGCCACACACAGAGGTTTCAAGGGTTCTACTTGCGAGGAGCTTTCTTCTTGCCTGCAATGGCAACTCTCTTTCCCTTTTTAGTGCGAGCATTGGTTTTGGTTCTTTGTCCTCTGCAAGGCATTCCATGTCTATGTCTACTTCCTCTGTAGCAGTCAACTTCCACCAATCTCTGTATCTCTGATCCAACACGCCTCCTCTTCATATCATCAAATATTCATGGAAACAAAACCGGATTATACAAGACGAAAAGCTTTAAGAAAGTTACAAGTATGATTCTGAGAAAAGGGTTTTTACCAACTCATCACCATGTTGGTGCATGCCAACTTCTTCACGGAGGTCAATGAGTTCTTTCCCAGTTAAGTCTCTGGCAAGTTTGTTAGTGATGCCGAGCCCACAGAGAACCTGGTGAGACTTGCGGCGTCCTATTCCGTACACTTCTTGAAGACCGGTCTTGAGGGGCTTGTGGTTTGGAACCTCTGCGTTTCCCACACGGATTCCTTGCACACGCAGTCCATGAAACTGCAGAGAAAGAGACCAGTGAATTTGATATATGCTTCAAACAAGGTAATGGGTTTGATAAGCTTTGGTTCACACATGGTCCGTGTAAGAAACCCTAAGCAGGATGTGATCATCAAAGCTGAAAAGTTCGCAACTTTATGAGTCTAACTTTAACATCAGCGCAGAAACAGAGCATGGACTTGCAAAGCTTTATACTTTAACATGACCCAAAAACATAAATCACAAGAAAAATCGATTCGATCTATTAAAACCCTAATCCAAAAGCTCGTAGAAGAGCCTGATGCAATGTCGGAAAGCCTACATCTTCTGGTGGAGATTTGAGACGAATATTAAGGAGACGAAGAACTAACCGATAGATTGCGAAGCAGAGACTGGCTATGGTCGAATAAGGTCGCCGCAGATCTGCGTAGACCCAGCATCGTCGCAAACAGAGTGTGAGTTTCAGAGATTGACGGTGAAGAAGGGTTTTAAGATTCAGTATCAAACCGCCGTTAACGCCGCCGCGTCTCTCCTCTCTTCCTAGTCTCTTGAGGCCTAGATTTCGATTATTGGGCTTTAAAATAAAATTAATTGGGCTTTAAATTTATTGAGAGAGAGGCCTCGAGTCCAACATGCTTATGTAACATTAATACTATATGAATGTGATTTGAGAAAGGAACTTTTTGAAGCGTCAAGAACTTTTTTTTGGTGTAATAGCGTCAAGAACTTCAAAGTCAAATCCAATCTTTAGAATTTTAGATTTCTGATTACATAGTATAGGAAACCAATATTTTTTACTAATCATTGTTTCAAAATTTTCGGAAATGTCAATTATTTCAACATAATGATGTAAACCTAGTTTTATATATAATTGGTCTCTGGTTTATGAGAGACCAGTTTAAATAAATAAAAAGAGAACGTACGGTTTATAGTAAAGTAGTTGGCTACCTGCAAAATATTCTTCCTTTTTTATTAATTTAATAACATGTAACGTGCTAGATCTTGAACAACGCCAGCTTTGAAGATTTATTAATATGATATCCTAAAAGTGCATTGAAATATTATGATTTTTTTAAAAAAGGAAAAATATCTTTAAGGTTTAGTTTGTAGTGAGCTTGATTCAAAAGATACATATGGTCACTAGCTTGAATTTATTGTGGAATATTCAGCCTCTGATCATTTGAGACTATGTTTAGAAAAGATAAAGTTATAAAGACAAAGTACTCAACTTAGTTGATAGTCTATAGGATTATAGAGGAAGCAAAATCTAATGAAAATTGAGCTAGCTACCACATTTTCAAAGTCTTTTGCTTGGCCTTTCACTTCAATGTTGGGTCTCTAAATCAGAAACGAATATTATGACCTGTAAAAGTTATTTCTGTCCAGATTTTATAAATAAAAGTTTTAGATATCTAATTTAGATATTTACTTTGACATCGAGTTTTATGTATTTATCTATTTTTATATCCGTATATTAAGGGTGGTGTTTCGGATATTAGATGCATGCATAATCACATGTAAACTTAAAATGTATTGTCATTTTCACAGAAGAAATGTGAAAAGGTTGCGAAAAGGATCCGAAAATGACGCGTACGCGTTTAGGCACGCGACATATTAGGGCATCCACATCAATGAACCCCCTTCTTGGGGTTCATTTTTCATTTTTTATTATTAAATTTTTTTGTTTTTCTTTTTTATTTAAAAAAAAAAAAAAATAGACCAATCGCGGGCCGCCACGTGTCGTGAACAGTGATGATACGGGTTCACCAGAGTGAACCCCAAAGGCACGGGTTCATCACTGTTCATCTAGAAAACTGTGTGAACCCCTCCTTATGAACCCTCAATGTATTTGTTCTTAATGCATTTGTGGTCTCTATTACATCCCATTCTCACTCTTATCATCTTTAGAGATATTTGCAAGTTCCTGTCAAAGTGAAGATATTCGGGTTATGATAACGTAAGAATTAATTTTTTTAAAAAGTAATAATAATAATTTAAAGGTAAATATGCTTCTTCTTCTTTATTAAAACGGTGAATAAAAGTCAAAAAGAAAGTTTGGCAGAGACTTCAAAGTTTTGTGATCAGAATCAACTCTAGGGTCAAATTGTTCATAGTAGATGTTTACGTCTCACATTAAGACAAATTACAACTTGGACAACACTAATACGACATTAGGTTTAATAGGGTTTAACCTATTAATTGCTAAGAGGGTTTGTGACCAATCAAACAACAGAAAAGCGTCGTGTCCACTGTCCAATTTTTTTTACAACAATGTCATAGTCTTTTACCTTTTAAAACAATTTTAATTAAAATTTCAAGTTTTGGGATTCTTAAAATACATATATGTATATATTTATATTAATATTTAATTTTTTAATTTTTAATTTTACAGGAAATCATATCCAAAATTTTTATTCATATTTTGAGAATTCTGAAACTAAAGCCCTTTGTTGGAACTGTTTTTAGTGGTAACGGGTAAAACATATAATGATATAATTGATTTCAAAATATAGTAAAGATAAATTTTTAAGAAATATATACTAAGGTAAAATGTTAAAAAAGAATACTAGAGTAGAGGTTGTGGAGCATCCGTGAACAGTGCTGAATATTCACTGTACAAAATAGTGTAAAGGTATTTAATCTTTATGATCTATACACAATATTAGAGTAATTCGTATGACTAATTGCCTACAATACTATTTGATAGTAGCAAAGTCAAAGCTGTATTGTTATATGTTTAAATTATGTTTTACTATGATTTTTTTCAACTAGTTGGAATAATAAATTCCGCGGGTAAATTATAATTGCTTATTCCACTTGGTAATATAAATAACTCCAACGACTGTGGCAATAATATATCCCAATGTAGTTGGAGCCATTCCCAATGCTTTTGGAAGACTACATATCTTTTGAATAATTCAAGTAGTTCATGTTTTGCCTGTTGGCTGAGAGCTACTTAAACAATACACTACAAATATTAATACTTTACTGTAATAAAAAAAATATAGTCTGACTAATTAATAATTAGTGGAGTAATGGTTACAATATACGAAGCCTTAATGACCTTGGTCATCTTTGCATCTGACTCTTAATAGCCATAAGGGACGTCGTGGATGAACTTTTAATCATCTTGTTTTGTTGATAATAAAGTAATAAAAAATATTTGATAATTTCATAAAACGATAAATTCAAGACTGGAAATCATTGAGTTTAGCCGGATCCAAAGTTGTTATTTTCTACTATATCACAAATGTTCCTCAATAACGAGTGGTAGTGTTTAAAAAAAAGTGAAAGAGTAGCTAACATTCTAATATATTTAATTTCGTCATTTTAATCGATGAGTTAAACATAATGTTTATAATGATCAGTTAAAATATTTATAATGAACATAAAATCATATCAATATATCGTTAAATAGATAAACAAAAGTAGATTTAAATAACGTTTTTCCTATTTAACAATTAAAACTATTAGTTTTAGCAAAAAGAAAAAAAAACTCTTAATTAGTTTTATAATCATTCACAATGGAAGATGTTGTTTGGCCAAACTATCAGTCTGACCGTTCCGGTTCAGTCTACGTACTGATGAACATATTACATAAGCTATGTAGGTTGAGCAACAAACCATTAGTATTGGGGGGTTGGTAAAATATATTTCTAAACAATGTATGTTAATCAAAAATAGTATGTTAGAAGAAAACAAGAACACTTATTGCATGAAAAATGTGGATTTTTTTTTTGTTAGTGACGTTATGGGTCGGGTGAATAGATCATAAAAGGAAGTGGTCTCAACAAGACAAGACGTAGATGATAGAAATGGACACTTGTGTGTAACTAGCAATCTTCGCGACCCATCGAAAATAAGATCGTGGCCTCACTTCATATCAAAGGACATCTTTGTTGATAACAAAACAATATCAACCAGACAGATGATGACTTTAGTGTAATTTTGTAAAGTGAGATTCATGAATTATGCCAATAATTTCGAAATTTAGTTGGATTTTTCTCTGTTGGATCGGAAAGAGTACACACAAAAAAAAAGAAACAACAAGTTAACAAAGACATATATCTAAATATATGGATCTTAAATAATATGCTATAAGTTTCAATAATAATAATAATAATAATAATACGCTATATACATTTATTAGTTACGTATACGGTACATCTTTAAAATTCATACGACAATCCTAGTAAAACAAAATCTAAGTTTAAAATATTCATCAAATGATTTAGGTAGGTGCAGATGCCAATATTATATACAAGACTGTCAACTTTCAATACTTAGCACTGAACAATGCTTAAGAAATAATTAGTTGCAGGTAAGAAACAACTAGCTCTTTCAGATTTAAGATGTCATGTTCACAAGGGACCCGAGGTAAGTAGAGACACATGCATATATAATTTACAAACTTAGATTATATATCACGAATAAAGACAAACTACAAGAGGGGTTTTATATGGTTGACACTTGACCCTTGTGAGCACGAAACAACGTCTCGCCGTCTCCGCAGTGGTCGGGACGTCCTTTGTTTACGGGGTCGCGGCTATACGTTTTCTTTTGCCCTATGCCTTCTTTGTTTTTTCTTCCTTTTTAAAATTTTATCTCTTTATTTAGGAAGTTTCCTTCTCTGTTAATTTAAATTTTTATGGTCTAAAAGTAACTACGTGCCTCATGCATGTCCCTATGCTGAATTTTCAATAGAACAACTGGTTGGAGAATGCTTTGAAATTAGAGAGGTACGTCCATAACTTATGCGAGAGATGCATATATGCATTTATATACGCTGAATTTAAAAATAATAACTATTAAATGATAATGAGTAAATTAGGCAAAAATGTAGTGAGTTATAACCATGCATGATAACTATAAATGAGGAAAGGTTTAGACCATCAATCTATATACTTCAAATTAAATTTGATACCAAGAAAATATACAAATTCATGACATATTAATATGAAAATCTTTTATTACTTCCATTAGCAGTTCTTATCGTAGTATCAGTGTAAAATGCATATGAACCACGAATCTCGTGGGGCCGAACCGGAACTCTTTTCATCTACTTGTATCGAATACAAGACTGTTGCATATGCATTCAAACATGTCTCGTGTCTTTTTCTTGTCACTGACAACTGGAAGCAACACGACAGCAAGTGGTTACTAATTTGGAACTAAATCATTACAAGACAAAACGTTTTATTAAGCGTGATATAATGAATATTACTTGATGTGAACTATAACACACACTTATTAGACAACCTAATCAGATTGACACATTAAGCATATGATAACTCAATTTGAAGACAAAATCAAGTCACGAGAAGTATTGGATTACATGCTTTCATCATTTATCATCATCATCAACAACTAAACCATAAACACAGTTTATACATTATAAATTTGGAGTAAAAACTCTAACAAAAACACCCATGATAACCATGTATATACAAAACCGATAATTGTTATTTAAATTTCGTGTTTCCAATGCAAATATATAGATAATTTTTGAACAAGTTCTTAGAAGATCAAGAGATCTTCCTTCACATTGTAGCCCATCTTCTCAAGATTAGGCTGCAACGCAAACTGAATCATAGGCGGTGGTCCACACGCTAAGGCCAGAGACTCACCATCTAAACCATCAGGGACATGTTCTCTAAGCACAGCTTCGGTTATAAACCCTGTGCTGTACTTCCAACCTTCTTTAGCGATTTCAACAACGTACCAAATCTTTAGTCTGTCCTCAAACTTACTAGCCCATCCTTCTAGCTCTTCTCTCACAAGTATATCATCCTCGGTTCGGTTTGCGTAAACCACAAACATCTCGGTTTCATCCTCTGGGTCACTTAGTATCGATTGAATGATTTGGTAGATTGGAGTTATGCCGGTTCCTCCAGCAAGCATGGCTAGTTTCTTGGCAAACTTGGGTTTACCGTTGACCATGAAGTTGCCTCTGCCTTGATACTCAATATGTCCTAAAGGACCTTTGATGTCTAAAACCGACCCGATCGGTAACGAGTCTAAGTGTTGTGACATGAGTCCTCCGTTGGGGAATCTTGGATGGACGTTCTTGAAGTAAACCTTGATGACTAGGTCGATATATCCAACGGCGTCGACGGTGCTGGTCGGTGTATAGGCTCTAAGACAGAGTTTGTCGTTTATGGTGGCGCAGAGGAAGATGTGTTTCCCGACAGGTAGACCAAGCTGCTGATCTTCAGATGGTAATGCGAATCTGAATCTACGTACGTCGTGAGAGATTGAAGTCTTCTCGATGAGTTTGACCGGGACTTTCTCACGTGGGTTGACCAAAGCTATGTTCTTAGTAGGAGCTAGCTCTCTGATAGGAGCTAACAAAGACATCACACTCGAGCCACCATGGACTGAGACATTAGGGGAAGAGTCGTAGCCTGTTGTAATGAGTTCACCGATACGGTAATCTTCAAGAAGCTTCTTGGCTTTGTCTGAATGAATAGCTTCAAACTCTTCGGTGCAGTCAGTACCAGCGTTGATGAGGATAGAGTCTGAACCACCAGGGTGGTCTTTCAAGAAACGTGTACAGTCATAGATGTGACCGTGCACAATGATCCATGCAGATTCAGCTGAGTTGTGTTTTCTAACTTCGGACATTGAGTACATCTTTGAGGCAGTGTTCATGAAAGGTGATGAAACTGATTTCTTCAAAGTAGGGTTTGACTCTGAGGATTTCTCGAGTTGACGTTCCTTTGCCATCCACCCGCCAGATTGGTTTCCGGGTCGGGTCGGGTGTTCGAAAACAATCCCTATCTCTCCTCTATGAGGCTTGCACACGTTGGTTTTGATCCTGAACCAGCAGTTGTTCATCATCCCCTGTTTCAAACACAAGTCAACGTCATTATTGATTTAGTCAAAACATCATTAGCTGGACACCATGGAACTTAAGCCTTCTCTAATTAAAATATATTTTTCACATTTTAACTTTAATAAATCGATAATAGTTAAATCACTAAAGATGAAACTATCTAAAATAGACAATTAAAAGATGGTAGGTAACACGTTAAGAAAGTCATGAATCATAACACACTAGTTCCAGCTTCGTAGGAAATTAATTACATAATTTTAGTTTATCAAATCAGCACAAAAAAAAAGAATAAACTAAAAACATAATTAAGAAAAAGTTCAAGAGAGAGAGTGGTTTACCATGAGGTTCCAGATGAGTTTTTCAGGCTGGGTGTTTAAAGACTCGTCCCAGGCTCGAACAGCTACCTCTTTAGCACTAAGCAGATCAAGAACCTCAACGTCAAGTGACCAGAAACACCAGCACCAGAACTTGCCATACTTGTTTGGCTTCTCTTGATGGTCAAGCTCGCACACACTCCACGTCTCTCCTCCGTCTAGAGTCACTTCCACTCTCGTTACCTTCTTCCCTCCTCCTGTTTGTTTTATTTTTTTTATTTAATTCAGACATCTTAATTAACCAGTGCTTTTAATTAGAGATTAGTAAACTTTGTAATTACCAGAGTAAGCATAGCCTTTTAACGTGTAAGGCCTCTGAGTCGTGAATGCATTAATAGGCAAAATCTCCTCGTGACCAGGTGTTGTAATCACCGAGTTTATATTAAGCTCGTTGATTATATACTCCGGCTTGTACCACCAACCTAGTTTAAACATTATTAATATTAGTTATTACCATGTTCACTTCTTGTAATAAAAAAGTAAATTAAAAATTACCTTCTTCATTTGCCAGCTCAGCATCAACGTCTGAAGGGAGGACTCTGTTGTCTTTGTAGTGGTAATAACTGTCTGATTCTTGAGGGGTGACGATGATTCGCTTCAACCATTTAACCATCCGGCCGCCGATGAAACCGGGTATAATGATCCGAACCGGAAACCCGTGATCCGGCGTGAGAAGCTCACCGTTCTGCATGTACGCTAATATAATGTCTCTGGCAGGGTCCATGGCCAACTCTTTCTTGATGCTTGTTCCGTATTTAGACCCGCCGCCTCCGGGAAGATCCTCGGAACCTTCGAAGCAGACGTTGAGAGCGCCGCCTCTCCTACTGTACACCCCGCATCGACGGAGGACGTCGCTTAAAGGAACGCCTCTCCACAGGGAGGTGGATACTCCGGCGGATCCCCAGTTGAACCCTATCGTCTGCTTCACCATGTTCTGTTCCTTGCGGCGGTTGCCGGCGCAGACGAGAGTCACCGGAAACTCGCGGCTGGGAAACTCGGTGATGAGCTGCTCCATGGTGAGCTTCACGGGGCGTTTGACGAGTCCGGTGACCTCGACGGACCAGTCGGACCAGTCGGCTTTCGGGACTCCGCCGTGGTTGCGGACGTAATGGAGAGGGACGGGGGTGATGAAACCGTGGTGCATGAGGCGAGGGAGAGGAGCCTCGGCGTTGAAGGGGTGTTTTCCGGTGAGACGCACCATAGAGGAGTTACGGTGGATCCAGTTATCAGCCGTGGATTCGTCACGTAAGTCGAGAACGGACGGTTCAAGATCGGAGTTGGATTTGAGAACCATCTCCTTGTAGTAGGAGACGTTACGGTTGTGGCTCTCATCCTCGTCGTCGCTCGAGTCGTAACGGTCTTCTTTGGTGGTTATGTCGACGGATTTTTCGGTCAGGACGTTGACACTTTGGTCTTGGTCGAGAGAGTGAGAAGGAGCAAGAGGAGGTTTGAAGGAGTGAACAACGCCGCCGTTTAGGGCGGAGCTGAGGCGGGGATAGTGGCGGTTATCGACGGAGGTTGCCATGGAGAAGCTATTTTTTTTTTTCGTTTGTGATTTGGTTTCTGTATATGGCGTGATGGAGTTGTATATATAGGGCCTTTGCATAGATTGATAAATAAAATAAATGCAAAAATAAAAAGTGTTGGGACAAATGTGAGTTTGTGTGGTCTCTGAGTATGGGGGCCCATCTGGTCCTGAGCTGTGGCCTATAGGGCGGGAAATAATATTGCGTAAGCATTTTTTATTAGATTCATTTTGTGACGGAAAAATATAAAAAATAAATGCGCATCCAGGGAATCGAACCCTGGTCAGTACCGTGGGAGGGTACTATGATACCACTACACCAGATGCGCCTTCGTTGCTAATTTTATATTAGTACCGAACTATATCGTAAATGAAAAAAAATCATCGTTGAATACTTTTAACTTATTTTCTAATAGCTATAACAAAGTGTGATAGGTTGATAATGTATTTTCTTGAATTAAATGACAATACTTTACTAATCTAAATGGCTGTAAATCATTTATTTGTTGAATTTGATGTTAGTAATTTAGTATACAAGGACCGATGAATGGCATTTAGTTAATAAAAGAAATCACTTTTGGCCAACTAAGCAAAAACACATTTTGCACTTGGTAAAGTCAAAAGAAACCCTAATCTGGGAGTGTATATGATGAAACTTCTAAGAAGTAGGACATGTGGTAAACAAAAACATTGCACCTAAAGGGAATGAACATATAATGATTTTTTATAAATCGAAAGCAAACACTAGTCGTCGAGTATTAACGGTCAAGATAAACCTTCCCTTTCTCGAGCTGAGATAAAACCTTCCCTCGAAGCGCTACAAAAATGTCTCACTGCATTACAATGCTAAGCTTTGTTTTTCGTTGTCAGTCAATACTGGCTTGCAAAACAATGTTCTATTCAACTTGATTAGAAACTAAGGGGTGAGCGCAAGTAGGATACTTATTTTTTTTGCGTATACTTAATATTTGGTTTGCTTTGAACGAGTAATTGAATTTTTGAACTTGTACTTGACTTGTTGAAAACGTATATTTTTATTTCCGAGTATTCATCCAAAATATGTTACTTGTAAGCTATTTGTCTCGCTCGATTTAATAAGAAAAAAAAAAGATAAAGTATAATAATTTATATGAAATTTTATTTCTTTCAATACAAGGCCAATTATGGATACAACCAAAATCATCATCTGAAGATATTTGAATTAACAATCTAACTACTAAAATGTTATTTTTATTAACGTGTCACCACAGTAAAATAGTTTATTTGCAATATGCACAAGTTGTAATGTTGTATATGAGCTAGTAATAACAACATATTACACTGACATAAGTATATAAGCTAAGAACCTCTACTTATTAATATCGATACGATGCGACTACATTAGATACAAAAACTAATACGTAAACTTACTAATATATTGTGTTAGAATTGAATACGTTGATGAATGCAAAACGTAGACGTCGGTCACTCAAGATTAAATTGCATCACGTGTGGCTATATATTAGAGAGAGGTATTAATCAGTATATTCGCAAACAGATTTTGTTCGTCTTGACTTCGATTTCTTTAAATCAATAACCAAAAAAAAAAAAACAAATACATAAGAAAATGGAGAATCATGTGAATCCGGTGGGTAGCTATAAACATATACCTATAAGTATATTTGTTGACTTGTCTATTGTAGAATAAAATATATTAATTAAGTCGAAAAGTAAATATCTCGGGGATTTTGTGGATTACATGACGATTAAGAAGATAAAGCGAAATTAAGTATAAACTAAATAGAGGCTTAAAAAGGAGATTAGGGAGGGGAAGACTTTGGAGGTTAAGTGGCGCATGGGATCACCAACGGCCAAGCAAATAAGGGGCGGGTCGTAATATCATTTC
The DNA here is from genome assembly GCA_905132885.1 of Moricandia moricandioides. Taxonomy (NCBI): domain Eukaryota; kingdom Viridiplantae; phylum Streptophyta; class Magnoliopsida; order Brassicales; family Brassicaceae; genus Moricandia; species Moricandia moricandioides. The sequence continues at coordinate 83,485 of CAJHQQ010000689.1, forward strand.
TGTCATTTTTTTTTGGATTTTCAATTATTACGTTTATAAAATGGAAAATGGTATATGTGCAAGAACGCATGGACCCTCTTTTTATTATCTTTTAACATTCGATGTTTTATGACTGATATACATTCAAGAGTCAATCTTGGTTAAAGCTCTAAAACCAGTAAACGTTTCACAGCGTAAAAAGTACATGGAGAAGATTCTATATAAAAAGCATCGAAGATTGATACAATTGTTCTATATTTATTTGAAGAGAAAATCTTGCCTATGGCTTTGAATTACTTCTAAGCTTCGATCGAGTATTTAGTGGCAATTTTGAAAAAGGTAAAACCATGATTAACCTGAAATTCTTAGGATTAGGATGAAGTTATTAGCGAAATATAATAAATTGTTTTTTAATTTTTAACTAAAAAAATTAAAAACTGATTTTTAAATAAAGTATTTAAGAATCGATTCTTAATTTTTTTAATTAAAAATTAAAAAATAATTTTTTATATTACGCTAAGAATCTCATCCTAAAAATTTCGGGTTAATCATGATTTAAGTTACTTTATATTCAAGAGCTTCTTAACCAATACAAGAGCTTTTCCGATGCTCCACATTTCGAAAGGTTTTTATTATAATATATTTGTACTATTTTATTGGGTATTTAAAAATCAAAGTAAATGCAAAATATATAACAAAATCTACAAGGTTTTCTAAATATCGCAAATTATTTGAAACAGAAAGATTACTGTGGTAGTCTAGTACGGCAAGACACTATTATATACGTCTTAGAGAGTTTTCCTAACAAGAGCCATATCCAAACTAAAATGATGATGTGATATAAGTGTACATCTAATGAAATTTGCAGTAGATCTTTATATTCTATTAAATTATAATAAAAATAAAGTAGAAACCATTAGAATATAGAGCATTAAGAAATTTAATGTACAAAAGTATATACTAACCTGGTTAGTTTACAAAAAAAAAAGTATATACTAACCTGGTGAATATACTATAATATTTGTATATTGTATGAATTAGAATATAAACATGTACTATCAATCAAAAGTTCTGATAACATTTCGATTCATCAATGGTTTATATTGTTTATATAATAATACGCAAAGTGTATTATTATTGCTACGAAACCTATATACTAAACCATCATATTCACGTACGTCGTAAACTGAATCTTACAATGCAGATATTTAAAACCAATCATCAATAAACATGAAAGACACATTTTCCGCTATTTGATAGTGCTATGATCATTTTTAAAGTTAACAATGTAAACATAATACGTAACTGAAACATAGTCGTAAACTGCAATAAAACATACATACACAATTAAATCATGTATCATAATTCTAAACACATGATCTATAACTATGATCATGAACCGCAAATCGATAAATAATTTAATCACAGTAACCAGATAATGCAAATATGCATACATTGATTTTCTGCACCATAACATAAGACAGTGTCACAGCATAGCTTTTTATTTTATTGACGTGGGCAACATACGAGCTTGTTAGACCATGATTATCCGGGACACTTAAAAGAGATTTTTGCACTGTTTGCGGACCCCACTTACATGTAGGGGTCCAAGAACATGGTAAGAACCGTTTCTTAAAACTATTAAATAAAAATCGGTTTTAGAGAGTTTCTTACACTGTTTACGGATCCCACTGACACATAGCAGCTCGCCATTAATTCGTTTTTAAACCTTTTTTTTTAATCAGCAAAAGAAAAAATAAGAACCCATTTGGTGTTCTAGGGATAATAACACCCTTAGGTTAAAAAAAAACATACAAGCTTGTCCTTATTTTAGAGAAATAGCAACCCCTAAAATATGTATTATATTGTCCTATTTGGCACATGTAATATCAAATCGATATTTTACGATTGATATGCTTTTACCTTCGATTTGCAAAATATATATGTCATTATTTGTGTATGTATGTTATGTTTTACCATTTAGGATTGTTTTTGAAATAAATGTTACTAAAGAGTACAGAAAAAAACAAGAAAAATATGCCGTATAAATAAAAAAAAAAGGGGAGAGGCAACTGGGGGATCTTTATGGGGTTAGGCAGCCATCGACCCTTTCGTGGCCCTATGAGCCACTTTTACTGCATTTACATCCATTCATTTTTTTCCTTTACACTTGGTTTATGTTTACATGAAAAAAACATGATAAATATAGTAGTATATAATATATATAAGAATGTAATTGTACGTAAAAAACAAAATGTATGTAATTATCTTACTATTTTCTTGAAAATAAATAAAGAAACAATAATATAGTTTCATAAAAGATACATTTTACGCATAATATTGTTAATAATTAGCCCCAAATATTCAAGAAACTAAGAACCGGAGATGTAAAACTTTCACAGTTTATCAAAACAACCACAACTCAAAATTAGAAAATATAAATGTTATCTTACATTAAGTCGAAATGAAACTAGTCCATTTTTCATGAACGACGTTCTTTTGAACACCGAATAGTTCTCGCAACGATGCAGTTGACAAAATATATATCACAAACGTTAGATGTTGACGTATTGTCAAGCTTAATTATCCTGACCATTAAGAGATCAATTAGTAAAGATCATAATTATAACCCCCCTTGCTGTTGCTGTTTTCATGTGGCTAAAAGCAGCACTTTGAATTCACATATAATGTGTGATGTATCTAATCTGTGTTTCAAAACAGTTACTAATATTTTCCACAATATTTTATTATACCCTCTAGTCATTGCTCGTACCCTAGTGAACCACTTGACACCAACATTAGTATATATTCACAAATTTATCTAATTTCTTTTATTTTGCATATCTAATTTTGATAATTTATCACAATAATTTTATATTTCTATTTAAAAACTAAAATATTTCATATAAATGTCATATATATATATAAAATGAATCAATAATTCGTTAGGCCCCGAATAATCTGCTTAGTCGCTAGTCCTCTATAAAGCGCCTAGTTACCGCCTATCGATTTCTTGAACATTGCACCAAACACATCCGGCTGTATATTTTGACCCATGTGTTTTTTTTTCTGGTAACACGAGTCGTCCGGATCTGAAGACGCGATTAATCATGGAAATTTGTAGACGAACCATATAAAATACTTGATACACAAGTTCAATTTATTTGAGTATTTATCACCCAACCACGCATGTATGGACATTTTGACCTATATGTTATTTGTCCTATTTGTATAGTTAAATTCAATCGGTCGTCTTGTATTGGATATTACCGTAAAAAGAATACTGAGTTTAACTTAGAATTAATTGAGATAGTGAAACTAAGAATAAATTCGATATTATAAGTTTGCAAGAATAATACTTAGATGTATGATACAATAACTATCAAATGAGAACAGTGATTTTTTTAAACAAATCTAGGGTTAATTATATATAAGAAACAAAAAGTTTGCCCCCAAAAAAAAACAAAAAAGTAAAATGCTATGTTATTTTAAAATAAATTCAGTGCAATATATATTTTTATAGTCACTTAAGAAACCATCCTATAATGGAAGATCCATGATTCATAAAGTTCAATCTAGACAAACACTTTTTTTTTTTTTTTAAAAGAAGTAATCACAGGTTTTCCTATACTTATCTTTCTAAATCGTTAATTTTGAATAATAAAAATGGTTTTGGGCGGTTAAAACAATGTGCCACCATACATTGTAGCAAATGTGTAGTTGGTGCAGTTTGGTTGGAACGCCCAATGTTTTTGGATTAGTCTACCAACCTGAACGCACATATAAGTGTAATAGTAACACACGTAAATGTAGATGCATGAAGAGAAAAGTTAATAGTAATACTTATATAAAATATTGTAAAATAGTAAAATCAATCTACTAAAGCAATACACGATTGTAAATCAGAGCAGGTTCATACGATAAAGCTTTAAGCTTTAGCTATATGGCATTCACATTTCGAAATGGCAAGGGTCGTATTAACGCATATCGCCTCCCCTGGATAATCCCCTCTGTTTTGTTATTTTTTAAAATATTTTATTGCAATATTTTTATATCTTTTATAATAAATTTCTTTTTGTTGTGAAGACTGAAGACTCTGAAGTGGTGTGGAAGATACCACACTAATTATTATCACTAATTAAAATAATCAACTAAAGCACTATCAAGTTAAAGTGTTTTAATTTTAATGTAATGTATTGAAATTAACCCCTAATGGTTTAAAAGCATATCATAAAGAGATTACAACTTTCTTTTTTGCTTGTTTATTCAACCACAAAGATCCAGTTCTTAAAATAATCAGACACAGTTTTGGAAAATTGTTGTTGTTAGTCAAATTATTATAAATTTTTAAATTTTGAGATTCCTGTCAGCATTTTAATAACATTTTAGCCTCTTCCCTGTATAATATATGTATCTTAAACTATACTAGTATATCAAACAAATTACAATTAACGCCATTAGGCAATGATTAATGATTGCAATAACTATAAACCGTGGCCCAATTTAAGCCCATAGGCCCATGTTAGTGGTAACCATTTACGTAAACATTATCTGATAATTATGAATGAAATTGACTAAGCTGTTTGTGATCGTTGACCGTGGAGTAGTTGGACTGACAATGGATAGAAAGAGATATGTGTATTGATTTGATTTGTTGCTGCTTCCTCCTACTTAACAGCAACGATTCGAGTTGAGAAAAAAAAATCATTTTAAAGGAATGCTAATGGGAGATGAAAATCCCAGGATCATGCACGGTGGTGTGATCATCACCGTCTACGTTGATCGTCAAACGACGAACGTCCGGTCGTTTCGAGCGAGACGGAGAAGTGAATGTACGTGGAATCGTGAGATCGGGAGGAGAGCGAATCTGTTAGCGTATGTTCGTCAGCTTAGAGATGGAAGTCTCGCCGGAGATTCGAAAGGCGACGACGTCGTAGAGAGTAACAACAAACCCGAGCGGAAGGTAGCGTAATGAGATTTTAAAATGGGCTGGATATGGGCCATCACTTGTGAAGGCCTCTATTTATTGATTTGCCTTTTTTTCTTAGCGCAAAGATTAGAAGAGAAAGTGAGCAGTTGCGTCTGGATAATCTGATTTTTTTTGTGGACTAGTATTATGATAGGCTTAGAGTTAGAGTAGCCTATGCAAAGTTTAAAACCTCTTACTACTAAACCTTATTTCTTTAATCAGTTTTTTTTTTAATTGTACAAATGATTAAATTATTGTTTTAAACCAGCTAAATCGGATGTTAAGTTGATGCTTATTACATTTTTTTATTATTTTAAAAAATGGCAGAAGAAGAAACTAAGGTGGATAAGAAAAATGATGAGTAGGTTGCGGTTACCGTTTCTCCGGCCGTTTCGTCGGAAAAGTAGGACGTGGAAGTATCGCCATTTTGCTCCAGATGAAGAAGAGGGAGAAGCAAAGAGTAAAGCTTACAGTTTAGACCTTTGGGTACTACTCAAGTTCATCTTTTTCTTTATATAGAAATTGTTTTATTTGAAACTATTCTTAATTAATTTTGTTATCTGTTTTCTGAATGAAGAAAAAGCTTAAACATGTGGTTGGAGGGTTATCACGCGGCTGCAAACGAAGTAGAAGAGGCTCATGAAGACAAAACACACTAATCAAGAAACAGACTTTTGTCCGAAATTGACAGTGAGGAGAGAGAGAAACTACATCTTTTATTTTTTTATTTTTTGGTCGAACCAACAAACTACACCAAACATGAATGAAAAGGAAACTGAGAAAAGGCATAAGATCTAATGCCTCATTAGAGTACAACAATGCAGAAACAATAATACAAATTACAGAGAATACATTAATTTACATTAAAATAAATAAAAAAAAAGAGACTGCGAGTTTTTTCTTAATCAATTTCCTGAATGGCTAATTGGCTTAAGTCATGTTAGCCTTTTATACTGCTCCTGCAAATTTGAAGCCAATTTTTAATGCTGGAGAGAGTTTGAGATTATATGCAGAGGAGACTGAACATGAATTTGCTTCGGTTAAATCAAAGTTACCGACCTCTATTGCCGCCTCTCTGATTCCTTGGGAAGAGCAAACGGCTTGAAGATGCATGGGATCGAGAAGAAGACGATGCGAAGTTGCTTGCATCCATATCTATAAACCGTATATGATGGCCTTGTCCTTGCCATGAATCTAGATCCAATACACCATTGCTCATATCATCATCTGAGCTGTAATCTTCTTCGTCATCTTCATCATAAGCAGCTCCATTACGAGGCTCTATGACATAATCTCCCAACACAACAGCACCTGGGATGGACGACATTATCGTACTTATCACGTCTCTTCTGTCTCTCTCCCTCTCCAGTCTCTTCCATTTAGTTTCAAGAGCTGGATCAATAGCCCTAGGGCAAGCATGTGGGTGTTTCTCCTTCATGTGTTTCTTGAGCTTTTTGAAGTTCCCTACAAAGGAACAGTTCTCCTGCATGCAAGTCCTTCTCTTGGAGTTGAAATGCACCCGTGCGTCTTCCACAACTGTCCAACCTTTTACCTGACCTCTGCATAGCGGACACAGAAGCTGGGGCTGGTCTGAGTCTTCATTACCGTATGATTTCTTGTATTGGTCAAGGCAGTTGGCGAAACGGCTGCTTGTTGCGCACATGTAAGGACGACATCCTTTGTGATAGGACGAACACAGGAGAAGAACAGCGTTGTGTGGAGACTCCAAACATACTGGACAAGTTGAGCCAGCCCATTCTTTCTTGCAACAAGACGGTGGTGATGGGTAAGGAGAAGCAATGCGAGCCCTACGATTCACTTTCTTGATCTTCCCCATTGGATCAGTCAACTCAAAACCTATTCAACACAAGAGACCAGGATTATAAACTGTACAGATTTTCAGAATAAGCACATTGTACACAATGCTACTTAGTGTTAGCTTTCTTCATGATGGACATAGCCAAGTGAAACATTTGCCTATAACTTCCAATTTTTTTTGGAAAAAATTACAAATTTATTTTAATTTTCTATTACCGAAACCTTCACTAAATCGCATATAACTCTCCAAAATCTCAGGGCCCGCCATGGCTTTATACAAAGTGGTGCAAGATGTGTAAGCCAATGAACACAATAGTAACATATGTGAAATGGTAACCAACAAGCAACAATCATTACTCTCATAGGGTTGACAACCGGATCCAGATCCGAAAATCTGAGTTAGGCAAGTCATGGAGAAGGTACAAGATGACTACACTTTACCTTCTAAGCAATAATAGAGTGAGAGTTAATCTATGGCAATAATCACAAGCAGAAACGCGATTAGATCCAGATCTGAAGTAGCAATTCTGGCAAATTTAAATCAATAATTCATGCAAAAAAAACAATCAAACAAGCGCATCAATGTTAACGCTGGTTCTCGATCCACATATAAGATGAATCATATAATTCAATGTTCCACATGATCATCCAAAAAAAATGAATCGAGAATCCTAATCGATAGATCTCTCGCACGAAATGGAAGATCGGGGACTTATACAGAATCTTATCTACAAATTTTCGAGAACGAGATGGCGAAATTTCAACAGTTTAATAGATTGATGGATGCGGAGAAGGCGCGAGGTGTAAAAAGTACCAGAGATAAGCGGAGGAGATCACGGTGATTGCCGGAGAACGAGAGAGAGAGCTCGGAGCCTTTCGAATTTTCTTTTTTGGAAAAGCGATTGCTTCTACAAATTGAGGTACGCAAAGAAAGGCTGAGAGAGACTATTTTGTTTTTAAAGTTGCGGTTAGATTCTGAAATGTCGTCATTTTGACGCAACCGTTTTTCTCGTTTAGGATAGGCCCACTAGTCTCGCTATACAATAATTAACGGCCCATTATATTAAATTTGCGGAGTGATGTTTGATACAGTGGGCCGTAAGCCCTTTTTGTTCCTTGTTACAAAGTGACCTATAATTTATTTTTTACATCATAAATTTTATATTAATTAAGTTGAATCTTTTTTTATCAAACTATTAACACATGAATTATGTTTATATTTTTTAAAAATAAATAAAAATTCATATTATTATAAAAAATATTCATTATTTTATTTTTTAGTTTGATAAAGGGCTAGTAAAGACTATATTAGTATCTTCTATTTTTTTTCTTAGTTATCTGTTTTCTTTTGATTTATAGCTTTTCTTTTTGATTAACTTACATTGATAAATCTTGATTGACTATCTTATTTTTTTTCGTATATCAGCAAAAGAGTTTGATCACAAGAAGTAAATGCACAAGTAAATGTTAATATTTTTGTCTAATCGAAAGTGTTAGATCAAATATAAACTATAAATCATTTTTGAATCACACTGACCTCATAGGTAACAAACATTTTAATTATCTCATTAGTCAATAACGTAACAATTGGCGATATATTAAAGCAAGCTATTCAGATTTATATATTTTACTAATTGTCGATTTGTGCAAGAGTTTTGTCATTTTAAGAACACTACACGGTAGTTTTAACATCTTATAAGTACTGTTTAGGAAATTATTATAAATAAATAACTGAAATTAACCTGGCCCCCTAATTATATATGCATTTAATCAAGCCACCTAAAATTCTATTTCAGTCACTTAATTTGGCCATCTTATTTTGTCCACAATTAAATTAAAGCCAAAGCATTCTATATATAACGGGTTATAGTTTGATTAGTGGGCTCATAGAGTCATTTTCATATTAATGCACATGAAATTATTACATCCTCCTCCTTCTCAACCAATTAAAATCAAAGTTTTTTCTCTGTTTTGTCCTGTGATAGAGCAAATCCAACAAGAGGCAAACAGTCGTATCGTCGTAATCAAACCAAAATCAGAAAAAAAAACTAAGATAAAAGAGGATCAAAATGAACTTCTGAAAAAGAAAATGACCAATATCTCAATTTACTATAAAAAGAGGGATTATATAATAATAAATAAGAAAGGGAGGTAAAAGAAAGAAAAAAAAGCATATCGGTACGCTTTATGAAAGAGTGGAATGAATTAACGTGTTCGTATCTCGTGAGTCATCGAACGAGTAAAAATCCACCACGTGTCGAAAGGGAGAAGGTGCACGAGTGCTACCCTACGCCCCACACCTCGCTATCATACACTCTAAATTAAAAAAAAAAATCTGCAAAAGATGAACCGTTCCTCTGTTACCTGCAAATAACGCGGTGAAGGATCCGAAAGAACATGAACCAGAGAAACTTGAAGAAACCCTAATCTTAGCCACGCTTTTATCCATCATCATCATCATCCGCTTCGTATATCTTATTCAATCGTTCGAATCTGAAATTGATACGGTGAGGAAGCTAGGGTTAGTAGGTTTAGGATTCGGGAAATTAGGGTTAGGGTTTTGATTATCGGCACGAGGGGGAAATTGAAGGCGGAGTTAGGGTTACGGTTTCATGGGCGGCCGCGCGGGAGTTTACGGTGGTGGTTTGTCTCGGTTATGAACGTTGACCAATGCCAGTGGCGGGAGAAGATGATGGGTAGGGGAGTGGACGGAGGTTGTGGTGCTGAGGAGAAGCCTTGTCGACCATCTCGCAGGGATAGCAAGAGCTTCGAGGAGGAGAAGAGTTCGTCGGGAATCGATTTGTTAGCTCAGGCGAGTAAGCATCTCTCCGAGAGGTCTCCGTATGATGTTAATGAAGATGGTTCGAGTGTTGGGGTGAGTGTGGGTACTCTACCCGTTGCGTTAGCTAATCTGCTGAACCAGAAGGATGATAAGAAACGGCATAAGAAGTCTCACCATGGGGCTGAAACGAAGAAGAAGAAGTCTTCTAGGCAAGGGGAGAAGTTGAGAGCTGGGAGCATTTGGGTTGAGCATGAGGACTACTTTAGGCGCTTAGAGTTGCCTGATTTAGAAACTTTGTCAGATTTGGCGTCTCTACGGTCTTTATCTTCTCGAAGCTGTTTTTCAGTGCCATCTGTGGAAGACGAATCGGGTAATATACAACAGAGGGAAACTGATGCGAGTGCTAAGGATGAGGGTGCTGTTAGTAAAGAGATATCGGAGGGAACATCAAAGAAAGAAGATGTTGGGCAGCCAACGAGTATCGACAATGCGGGGGATGAGATCTCATCAAGGTCAGACTATTCTGGTAGTTTAGAATGGGTTTTAGGTTGCAGAAATAGGATTTTGTTGGCATCAGAAAGGCCATCCAAAAAGCGGAGGCGTCTTGGTAGTGATGCAGGTTTGGAGAAATTAGTGGTTGCCGCTCCTTGCAGAGGGAATGCATTGTTATGTGATTTTTGCTGCACTGGTGATGCCAAGGAACATCATAACCAGTTGATTGTTTGCACTTCCTGCAAAGCTACAGGTCATAAGAAATGCTATGGTGTGGTTGAAGATACAGATACGACTTGGTTGTGCTCCCGGTGTGAGATGGAGAATGGTCGTAGTGATTCTGAAAGACCATGCTTACTTTGTCCGAAAAAGGGTGGCATTCTGAAACCTGTTCTCTCAAAAACTGAGAATGGTGGGCCACAGGATTTTGCTCATCTGTTTTGCTCTTTGTGGATGCCTGAGGTGTACATAGAAGACTTGAATAAAATGGAGCCAATCTTGAATTTGCCTGGAATAAAAGAAACTCGCAGGAAGTTATTGTGTAACTTGTGCAAGGTGAAATCTGGTGCTTGCATTCGGTGTTGTAATGGTAGGTATTGTTTCTTTCTGTGCATCCGCTCTACTTCTGACCATGGGTAACATTGATACTCTTCATGACATGTTCTGTTGTATAGTTTGGGTCTTTTCCTTAAGCTGCTGCTTTCTTAGAAGTTGGAACAACTTCACAATTTTGCAAAGAAAAAAGTATGCGTAGGAAAAGCAAATAGGACTACTGGTTGCTCGATCCCCTTAGAAAAAGCCTACATTTCATCTGAAATTGGGGTTCATCTGCCTATACTGCTGTGCTCGCAGTTGTATTATAGATAACCCAACTGTCTAGATCATTTTTTAACTGGAATATGCTTTGTTGAAACTGTGGAGTGTTAAGTATTGTATATCAAGCTATGCTGGGTTGCTGTGAAAGTGAACTTGCACACAGCTTGGACCTAACTAAAATAAATAGGCAAATGTCTATGCTCCCCATGTTCTTACTTGATTTGCTTATTCAACTTTTTGGCTGCATTCTACTTGTCACACTTTTCTTCGATTTTACACTTTATCCAGTGGAGTTATTGATACTTCCTTATAATCTCTTGATCATAGCAACATGCCGAACATCTTTCCATCCTATGTGTGCAAGGGAGGCAGGGAATAGGCTAGAAATCTGGGGAAAACACGGGTGTGACACTGTAAGTTTCATTACTTACAGAACGATAGCATAGACATTAGTGATGTTTATTCTTTAACAATGTAAGAAAATTTGTAGGTTGAACTGCGAGCTTTCTGCTCTAAGCATTCAGATATTCAAGAAAGTGGAAGGCCTATAGAGGGAGGAGATATTAATGCAGCTGATACTCATCCTCCTGTATGTCATCTTCCATCAGAATCTGCAAGAGATCAGCTAAGTAATTGATGAGATGGGAGTTGACGTAGGAACACCAGGTACATGTTCTGATATTTCGAGAAACAGTGAGTTGCGAGAACTTGAATCACCGCGTTCAGAATTTAACTTGTCTGCAACAGACATTGTTGAATCAGGGATTGCTGGGAGAAGCACCGATGACGAAAAGACTCAATCCGAGTCTCTTAGTTTTGCATTGATTCTGAAAAAGGTGTGCATATACTATTAAGTTGGAACATCTCTACCTGTTGACTCTCTTGCTCATTGATTAACATTTTTTAGCTGATCGACCTGGGGAAAGTGAATGTGAAGGATGTGGCTGAAGAGATTGGGGTCAATCCTGATGCTTTGAATGCCAAACTTGTGGTAATGTGTAAAACTTCTCATATACCTGCTTAAAACGTCTGTGTTCTCAATGTGGGTTCTTGTATATTGATTTCAAAGTTTTGCGTTACAGGATGGAGACTTGTTACCTGATTTACTAGGCAAGATAGTTAAATGGCTTGGCCAGCATGCACACATGGGTACTAGGAACAAAGGAGAAATTTTTAAAAGTACGAAACCTACTAAATCTGAGCGTCGGGCAGCTATCTGCACTGAAGGCATGGTGATGCTAGATTCTGACATCTTGAATCCGACATGTACCCCTGCTGAGAATTGTATCGGTAATGGTGTTGTAGTCGATGAAGCTAAAGCTAATAGGCTAGTTTTAAAAAATGACAGCAGTGGGAATTTGCCATCTGATCATTCTTCAGAAGAACAGGTAATTTCCCACGGTTCGCATCACAAATAGTTGCTACTTGTTAGATATATCACCAATGTTAAAACGTAGCTGCTGCAGTATTTTTGTTTTCACAAGGAACTCCTGATGAGATTCTGGACATTGTGCCTTGTTTCTCATATGCAGAAATCAGCAGTGCTTGATCAGGGAGGTTATCTTGGGAAAAGTTCAGTTAATTTTTCTGGTATGTCTTCCAATTGTTCACTATTTCCTCGTGCATATCCCATGTATCTATCCTCCATTGTTGTTATCCTCCATGTAGTATTTTCTTCAGTTGTGCTATATAGCTGCGTAGAGTTTTTCTGTTGAGGAAGTCTCTTCATGGTCCAGTGTTTATCACGCTTAATTGATAATCTTAGTTGATGGTAGCTGCTGCTCATCTTAATTTTGATTTGTTGCGAAGATGATCACGGAGAACAATCAACTCCCAGTTCGTCTAGCCTAAAGGTGGAGAATGCCTTTCCTTGAGGCCAGATAGTTCTCAAAATCGTGGAGTTATGAATTGTGCAAGCCGTATTATCTTGGATCTCCTGTAAGCTTCAAAACCCATTTGGGAGACACTCTCGGTTGTTCTCTTGGCTACATAATAATTCTACCTACTATATCACTTTTTTGTTATGATGATTCAGTGATCATGAAGCATATCCTGGTTTCGATCCTCATCCTTACATCCACAAAGAATTGTCAGAGATGGACAAGGGAAAGACCCTGAAAAGCAGCACGAGTTCTTATGCGGATAGGGTGACAACCGAACCTGATGGTAAAGAATTTATGATTTATGACACAGCTTTTAGGACATTTGGTAACATTATAATATTTAGCAGGCTCTGAAGAAGGAAGCAAACATCTGCAGGACTGCAGAGACACTATTTGTCAGTTAGCTAAAGCTAGGAAATTGGGCTTACTAGATCTGTCTCCCAAAGATGAAGTGGAAGGAGAGCTTCTATATTATCAACTTCAGTTACTTGGCACCGCAGTTTCAAGAAAGCAACTATCGGGTGAACTTTTATCCCTTTGTTATTTGCATGACCCCAATTCTTCATATATAATAGTTTCTGTCATATTATTCTAAAGCTGGTCCTTTGTCTCAGACGATCTAACCTACAAAGTTACCAAAAAGCTGCCCCTGGAGATTGATGAAGAACATGGACGAAGATGGGATGATGTTTTGGTCAACAAATATTTCCATGATGTCAGGGAAGCAAGAAAGCAAAGTAGGAAAGAGAAAAGACACAAAGACGCTCAGGCCGTTCTAGCTGCTGCTACTGCTGCAGCAGCAACATCTTCTCGGAATACATCGCTCAGGAAAGATATGACCGAAGAACCTGCTCAACAAGAGGTTGTTGTTGCTAAGTTTTGAGTTTTCCCTCCATGTTTTTTTTTGTATGCCGTATTTTTTATTATTGTCGTTTTGCTGGTTATAAATCTGACAGATGAGTACTTCTAGACGTAAAGTTAGTGGCAGCGCTCACCTAGTGCCACAGACAAAGGAAACACTTTTAAAGATGCCTGTTTCCAGTTCACCATCTGAGAAGCGGTCTGATCATCGTACACCAGACCTTTCATCAGAAAAACCACGAAGTTGTGATATCTGCAGGCGCTCTGAGACTATATGGAACCTGATTGTTGTGTGCTCTAGTTGCAAGGTTATAAGACATTACCTGTGAATTTTTTCTTATGTTTAACCAAGGCATGATTTATCTTTTATAGGGACAGCTTTTATGCATGGTATTGCTATCTGATCATGCTCCAATTACAGGTTGCTGTTCACATGGATTGCTACAAATGTGCTAAAGAATCTACTGGTCCTTGGTACTGTGAACTATGTGCGGAATCTACTGGTTCTTTCAATTTTTGGGAAAACCCGTCTTCGACTACAGAGTGCACTTTATGTGGCGGCACAACTGGGGCTTTTAGGAAAGCCACAAATGGCCAGTGGGTACATGCATTTTGTGCGGAGGTGAAGTGTCCTTTATTCGCAGGGTCTTGCGTACTATATCCAGTAATGATTATTGCAAATTATTTGGTATTTAATTTCTTGCAGTGGTCGTTGGAATCAACCTTCAGAAGGGGGCAAATAAATCCTGTGCAGGGAATGGTGGGGGTTATATTATTATAATGTAGAATTACTATCCTGTTTTAAAAATGCTAAAGCCTAATATATGATGCTTTGTTAGGAGTCACTGGCCAAGAACACCAATACTTGTTGTGTATGCCAACGGATATATGGTGCATGCTTTAAGGTACTGAACTTCCTCACTTTTTATCCGAAGACATTTAGCTTCAAGTACTGGGACAAATAGTGATCAAACGCTTATTTGTCATTATACAGTGTAGTTATGGTAACTGCCAGGCGACATTTCACGCCTCCTGTGCCAGAAGTGCCGGCTTTCATATGATTGGTGGTGGGAAACTTCCGCATAAGGCTTACTGTGAGAAGCACAGCTTGGAACAGAAGGCAAAGGTCTTAATTTTTCATCTCTTTAGTCATTTTTAGGAAGGTTCACTTGCTTCATATGGTTGCTTATATCTGTCTGATTGTGTTGGCAGGCCGAATCTCAGAAGCATGGGGCAGAGGGGCTGAAAAGTCTCAAGCATTATAGGGTACGAGTGGCAAAATGATATTGTTCTGTTCCCTTTCTTGCAATTTAATTTTTTTTATTCTTGGGATGTTTGCTATATCTCTTCCACAGGTTGAACTTGAGAGGTTACGACTTCTGTGCGAGCGGATAGTCAAGAGGGAGAAGTTAAAAGTAAGTTAACCCAAGTCTTCCTTTCATCAAAACAAAAATAAACAAATGGGCACTTGATCTTGTAATTGTATATATTTGCAGCGAGAGCTGGCTATTTCCTCACATGAGATACTTGCTGCCAGAAGGGAACACGCTGCACGTTCATTACCACCAGTCCGTAATCCATCTTCTGTTCCAGAAGTTTCGTCAGACTCAGCTACAACATCAATAAAAGGTCATCCGGATAGTAATATATCTGGCAGTGAAGCAATACAGAGGTCAGATGATATCACCATCGACAGCACAGCCTCCGTTAAGCAGCAGCGCCGAGGCAAAGGTCCCATTTTAATGGACACTGATCAGAAAACCGATGATAGTGCTACTTCCAAGGGTCGGAGCAAACTATTTTCTGGGAAAACAGTTCCACGAAAACATTGTATAGTCTCGCCAAGTGTTTCAGAGGATGATGGAGATGAAGGATCAAAGCCCAAGAAGGTGAGAAGAATCTTTTTATCGTAAGTGTTAACATGCATTGTAAGTTGGACACACTTTTTTTCAGCTCATTCATGAGACATCATCTTATAAAATACCTTTTGTATAACTGATGATGATAGCAGCATGTAGAAACATTTGCCAAGGAGATTGTGATGACATCGGATGAAGCTTCTTTCAAGAATCGGCGGCTCCCAAAGGGCTACTTTTATATTCCTGTTGATTGCTTGCAAGAAGAAGACAAGCCAAGCAACAAGAAAGCTGCGGACCACTCGTCTGACAAGTGAATCAACTTCAAAGGCTTCTTCTTCTTCTTCTTCAGGGTGAGATCTATGTAACCACATGGGACGTCAGTTTTGGTTGACGTAGTACCTGTACTGGAAACTTTCCGGCCATGGAGACGCCGGCACGGGGACAGCGTTGGGATATGTCCGAGAAGTTGGAGACGCAAACATTTATGGAAGACGCACGGACGATGAAAGCAATCCAGATGTAGATTATTTGTTTGGTTTTGAAAATTTGTATCCTCTGCTTATAGTGATTGAATTGATTAGCAAAAGTAGACTAAATAAGAATAGAATTAAAAAGGGGAAAACTATATTAGTATTTTAAATCTATATGATGATTGACTTATGTTTTATCTCTTTAAATCTATCAAATTTCCAAGCTTTATTTTCCAATTCTCGACATATTACACTAATCATTTAAACAATGTATATTTCTATTATTCTATGCGTTTTTTCTAATTTCCATGCTTATCTAGTTTCTTTTTTATTTATGCTTATCAAGTTTGTACCTGCTTTTCTGTTTTTCTTTAAAGTTTTGAAAGTCTTTCAGTAAACGATGACTAATAAAAAATTTAGTTAAGAAACCACTAAATCACTATAAAATTATTAGATAACTAATAAAACTTGTAATTTAAAGTATTTTAATAATAGTGAATTTGAAAGTATTTGAAAAAATTATGCTTGAACAACCATAGATTTAGAAATGAGTTTTTAAAATATTATATTTGAAGAACAGTGAATTTGTTAACACAAATCAATTTAATCTTTTGGTTGAATATACTTTATAAATTTGTATAAAAAATTATACATGTTGATGTCATCATATTTTTTAAATGTTATCATTTTATTGTATGAAAATGGATATAGTAATGATTAATAACATTTCAAAAATAACTGAATGCTTAAAGCAATTGCTCATTTGGCATATGCTTCAGTTCAACCAGATGTTAACATGATGTAACTCAAGTAGAAGAACGACAAAGCATAAGCTGATAAACCTGTTAAAGCCTAAATAATAAACTACATATCACAACAAAGAAGGCGAGAGATACGTTTCTTCTCGAACCAAACCACACTAGAAGAGTTTCTTGGGCACATATGTTAAAAACATTCTTCAGTATGAGATTTGTATACCTTTGGTTCTTTACAAAAATTGTCATCTCCTCTTAACAACAGTCAAAGTTGCTTGGTATTGAGAATTGATAAAAAGTTTTTAGAGAAGAGCATTCCAAACAGCTTCTTCTCCTTCACTACACACTTCATGGACTATCTTCATTCTCTCTACCGACTTGCAAATACCACTGCAGCTCCACTCAAATGACGCCACACATACATCTCCAGCCTCTGCCTTCCATCTACAATCTAAGCAAATATAAATCAAAAAGTAAGATAAACCATCAGAAAACTACATGGACAAGAGGGAGAGAGAAACTGCTTAAAATTTTGTTTGATGTGTAATTGAGCTTTTACCTGGAGGAGTCCCACAACAGAAGTTTCTGTCATCAATATGTTCAACCTCAAGTCCAATGAACCATGACCCTAAAGACACATCTTCATTTGCATACTTATGCAAAATTGGCCTACATAAAAAGGTTCACACCTTTAAAAGAATGTTATAAAGCTGGAAGGCTCTTTATGATGAGGATGTAGAATTACGCACTGGTTGATGGATATGTATTTGGCAAGATCCTTGGAGATGGCATAGATCTGTCCTGTAGCATGTCGAAAGTACTTGTTACCTTCTTCTCCAAACTTCCAGTACTCAGGCTCATGGTACTTCACTGTCCTGCATCAGTTTTTTAATAATCTGATTCAACACTTCTCTTCACAAAATAAAAACATCAGAAATATTAGGACAAATGAGATTACTTTTGAGCAAGAACAGGTCCTGATTTCATACAACCGATATAGACCCTTGGCTTTGAGCGGTGACGAGCAAGTGTGGAAGCAAGCATACCTGTAAGGCAATGTTAAAACTCTCTTTTTGATTTGCTGTAGAGGTAAGAAAAAGAGTATAAGTAGTTTTTAATTTTTACCGAGATTCACGTGAACATCATCATCAACCTTGATATAGAACTCTGCATCCCATCTCGCTACTGCTGTTGAAAAGAATATTTTGGTTTTTGCTGAGAGTTCATGATATCCTTCTACATGCTCCTGCAAGCAATAACAATGTCACAAAGAGAGAAGTGAAAAAAAAACTGTATCTTTTTTCTTGGGAGAGTTCAGTGTGTTTCATTGTCTCACCAGCCTAAGGAAGTCTTTGTGTTGAGCATCTTCTGAATCAATAGCTCTATCCAATATACTATTAGACGTTGCACTATGACCAATCATGAACTTGATGACAATTCCTTTCTCTTTCTCTAGTTTCTCTAGCTTCTCTCCTGTAACAATATCCACATATATTAACACTAGATTTGAGACTAAGGAGAGGATCACTTAAAAAACTGCAATATATACCTTGTGGCATCCATGTTCCTCTGAGTGAATCACGCCGTTTTCTACTGCTGAATGCAGTGTTGATTCCCATAACCATGAACACTTTCTTCTTTGGGTTTGCTCCAGTTAAAGAGGAAGAAAGTGTTTCCGAGCCATCAACGGTGTCATGTGAGGTCCTGGTAGAAGATAACTCCATTTGAAGCGTGGAAACCGACTTATCTAGCGACCTGTCAACACTCCAAAGAAACACACACACACACACACATAATAGATAGATAGTCAGAGAAAAAAAGTACACTATAACATATCGATTATAAAAAAAAACTCAATTTGGCACTCACTGTATTGCTTGGTGAGTTCTCAAAACTTGGTCAATTACATCTTTTTCTTGTGTGGCTTTCTGCATTTGAGCAAAAAATCTAAAATGAAGAAACACACAAAGCTAAAAAAAACTAATCTCTTTGATATTCAACATTCATAAGTAAAATTACTTAAGATTAAACTATGAACTAAATCACTAATCACTAAGCCATATTCCCTTAAAATTAAACTGAATAAAGAAGCATACTTTCTTATGAGAACAATCGTCCGATACAATCTGGAGTTCATGGTCACGGTGACGTTGTGAGATCAGCTGGCTACCGGAATCGGAAGACGGCTCCCATGACCTGAAACACACACAGAAGCAAAAACCCATCAACGAGAATCGAAGAAGAAGTTGTAAAGGTGGGTTTTTGAGAATAAAGGTGGAAGCTTTATGAAACCTTGAGGTGAAGATGGCTCCGAGGACGAAGAAAGAGATGCAGATGAAAGGAACCCATCTGAGAGAGATGACTCTCCTTGGGACTTTGTGCTTCATCGTGGAGAGCTTGAAATGAGAGAGAGAGAGTGTGTGTGAGATCAGAGATATGGCAGATTTATAGAGAGGAGAGATAATCGAAGAAAGTTTCAAAGTGATTGAAATTTCATGGGAAACGAGAAAATGATATTAGAAAGTTTCCAAATATAAATACTTTTATTACACTTTTTCTTTGGCTTTTGTAATGTTCTTTCACACGTCTAACATGCCACGTCATTAATTTTTATATAGAATATAAATTACATGATATATAAAGAATTGATTGTTATTAATTTATGGAAGGACTATTGTAACATGACCAGACTATTGTACATGAAAGTCACGAGGATTTTGATTGAGATAATCGTGTGTACATGAACCATACTATTGTTTTACTTTAAAAAATATTGTAAAACCAATTATTAATATTAATAAAATGGAATTAGTGGGAAATTTTGAGAGGAAGTGCATGTCCATCAATGAACAATGATGTCGTATAATATAGTGTCGGAGACGAATTGTCAAAAAAAAAAAGAAAAGACATTTTGAATTGAAAACATTCAAAGTATGGTTAGGCAGAAGAAGAAGAAGAACGCGTGTCGTCGAACGTGTTGACTCACGTCGCAGACGCCGTGATGTGCGGTTTATGGGCCTCTTACAAACTGTCCCTTCATGTTAAGCAGCTCATGGGCTTTGCTTAATATATAGATAAGTTCAATGAGTTTGAACACTCACAAGAAACATGGATGTGGTGGGCTGTGGAGATTTTTTTTTTTTTTTTGGGTTCAATTGTGGAGAGATTTTAAATGGCAAAATATTTAATTATTAGCGGATGATATTATTATTAGATCATTGGTTAATTTTGAAAAGATTTACTTTTGTTCAACTGGAAAGATTTTAAATGGTAAAATCTTTAACCGTTAGTGGATTATATTATTACTAGATTATTGGTTAATTTTGAAGAAATTTTTTTTGTTCAACTAAAAAAAATTTTAAATGGCAAAGTCTTTAATCGTTAGTAGATTATATTATTACTTGATCATCGGAATGTTGAAGATATGTTTTTGTTCAATTGTGGAGAGATTTTAAATGGCAAAGTCTTTAATCGTTAGTGGATTATATTATTACTTGATCATCGGTTAATTTTGAAGAGATTTTTTTTTGTTCAACTGAAAAGAATTTAAATGGCAAAATCTTTAATCGTTAGTGGATTATATTATTACTAGATCATCGGTTAATTTTGAAAATTTAATAATATTAATTAATTATTATTGTTCAAATATAAAATAAATTTGATAAAAAAACTTATAAAATATATACAAAAGCATCATTGTTTGAAAAAAAAATTTATCGATGCTCATTTTTTAAATCAAGTGATCTTGAGATGTTCAGAAAAAAACGTTATCTCTAGCTGAATTTGATATATAAAAGAAAAGAATATATTTTCAGTTTTTGTGTCATTATAAAAGAATTCACATGCATGTTTCAGGTTCTGGTAATGTGAGAGAACATGAAAATTCAAAATTCATTTCGTAATAGTTTTTAAAATTTATAAATATCTATAAATTTTAAAGTAGGACTGATTTTTTTGTCCAAAGTTGTGTCATATAATTGAATTTTTAATTTTCAGTTTAAGTTGAATTGGATTTTATTTCTCATAATTAACAAAAAAAAGGAAAAGAAATTACAAAATAGTTGCGGAGAAGGAACTAATAAGAAACGGAAAAAGTAAAGATCTTTCCTTATCGTAAAAGTTAACCCTAATTTCCCCATCCCATCCCTCTCTTATATAAACAAACGCACGCCTCTCTCTCTCAAATCTAAAACTTCATCGTCTCCTCTCCGATTCAGAGGTATTTCTCCAGATCCTTTTGTAGGGCGTTTGTTTCCATCTTATATGATTCTTATAGAGATGATTTTCGGAATCAATTATCTGTTTGTTTCTTAGCTAATGATTGATTGTTGCGTCTCTCGTAGATATTCGATTATCCCTTAGGTTTCTGTTTAGATTGATACTGCGACACAGATCGATTTATTGATTGATATGTTTGTGTTGTCTTATTTGCTACGATGTTTTGATGCAGTTTTTTACATTCATAATCTCATTATAAATTCTCTAATTGATTGGGTTCCTTTCAGCTTTTTTGTTCACAGGAGTTAAAAAAGTTTGCAGCTTTGAGACGTTTAAGTGGAAGAAGAATCGAAAAGTTTGAAGCTTTCTTTTATGTCTGAGAAGATTTCACCTTTTTGCTATCTATCTGGTTGCTTGGAGAACACTATCCTACATCCAGAGCTAAGAACGACTACCACAAGTTCCTCCATCCGCATCTTCAAACCCGAGACTCCTCCTCTTTCCGACCACTTTCATTGATCAACCATGGCTCTCCAGAACATTGGTGCTTCCAACCGTAACGATGCCTTTTACAGGTACAAGATGCCTAAGATGGTTACCAAGACTGAAGGCAAAGGTAACGGTATCAAGACCAACATTGTCAATAATGTTGATATTGCAAAGGCCTTGGCGAGACCCGCTTCTTACACGACCAAGTACTTTGGTTGTGAGCTTGGTGCTCAGTCTAAGTTTGATGAGAAGACTGGGACTTCGCTTGTGAATGGTGCTCATAGTACGTCTAAGCTTGCTTCTCTTTTGGAGGCTTTTATTAAGAGGTATGTTCAGTGTTATGGCTGTGGGAACCCTGAGACTGAGATTATTATTACAAAGAGTCAGATGGTTAATTTGAAGTGTGCTGCTTGTGGGTTTATCTCTGAGTGTGACATGAGGGATAAGCTGACTACGTTCATTCTGAAGAACCCACCGGAGGCGAAGAAGGGGGGAAAGGATAAGAAGGCTATGAGGAGAGCTGAGAAGGAGAGGCTTAAAGAAGGTGAAGCTGCTGATGAGGCGCAGAAAAAGCTTAAGAAGAAAGTGCCTTCTAATGGGAAGGGTGCTTCTTCTAAGGTGTCCAAGAACCATTCTTCTGATGAGGATATCAGCCCGAAGCATGATGAGACTGCTCATGAGGTGGATAATGATGAAGACGATGACGATGATGATGGTATTCAGTGGCAAACTGATACTTCCAGAGAAGCTGCTGAGAAGAGAATGAAGGAACAGTTAAGTGCTGCAACTGCTGAGATGGTGATGCTCTCTGTAAAAGAAGACGAGGAGAAGAAGAAGTCGTCCAAGAGCAAAGAGAACGGAGATCTGAAGAAGAGTCTCGTGCAACAGATGAAAGAGTATCTGAAGAAAGGTTTACCGATAAGCCAACTTAAAACTTTCATCTCCTCGCTCTCTGAGCCTCCTCAAGATGTCATGGACGCTCTCTTCAATGCTCTCTTTGATGGTGTGGTTAAAGAATTTGATGAAGAAGTGAAAAAGAATAAGAAGTACTTAGTGGCTGCAATGCAAGAGGATGGATCACAGATGCGTCTGCTCAATTCAGTCGGATCATTCTTTGGAAAGATAGGTGACGAAGAGGTTGCTAAAGACGTGGCTCATGTTCTTAAAGCATTGTACGACGAAGACATTGTTGAGGAAGAGTTCGTGTTGGAATGGTACCAAAAGGGTGTGACCGGAGTGGACAAGAGCTCGCCTGTTTGGAAGAACGTGAAGCCTTTTGTGGTGTGGCTAGAGAGCGCCGAGTCTGAGTCTGAAGGGGAGACTTGAAGAGTTTCTTTTGCTATGTGACTGTTTTTTTTAATGTTTTTTCGGTTTTCAGAATTATTAAAAGCATTTTGTTTTTTTAAATACTTGCGACTTTTATTTTTTATATATTGGAAGAACTTATTGTTCTTGTCTTTGTTTTGGTTCTAATCCTTATGGTGTTAATTGTGTGTTTTGGAAGAGTGTTAGTGCATTTCCGGTTAGGTGTTTTAAGATTCTTTAGATGGTTGTGGCTGGTTTGGGACTTTACTAAACAATTAGTTCAGTATTAACATAAGCTCGAATATTAATCAACAAAAACCTTTGTAATTGCTCTGATTAGAAACAGGTTCAAGAGATGACTACAAAAGCAATTTTTTTACTTCAATGCATCTTCCTCTATTACGAAGACACATGTCGAGTCGATAAAGTGGAGTTTCTGGTGTTTAGTTTTTGATTGTTTTTATTTTAAAATATTATTTTAGTATTTTCATTGTTTTGTCCCGACATGTACGTATGGTACTGTTTATACTATTTGTTTGCTAACCGTAGGACGATGATTTTATTGACGTTACAGTGAATAAAGTACGACCACCACGGCTGAGTTTTGTCCTGATTTCGACTTTATTTGATTTTTATTTACTTTTTTACACAGAAAACAAAAATGGAATTGTAAGATACAAAAATGGTTTATATTGAGATCACGAGACTATCTGATAATGTTTAATTGTCATTGTCATTATTTTACTTTACTTCATTTTTTTTTTTTAATATCGTAACCTTGATGTGATAGTGGGCCGTATATTTAAAAAACAAACTCGAAACCTGAAACCGGCCCGTTTGAACGGAACTTAATAAAATGCGTTATTTTGTTTTTATGTTTTTCAAATAAAAATAAATGGCAGACTCATTTATGTGCCGTCGAAAACATATAAGGTTAATTAATAAATAATTCATAAAACCACAACAAACATTCCCCCACGCGCCAACGGAATAACCAATAAGATCCGATCCCTTTTGATGCTTTTTCGTTTATTTATTTCTTTAGATATTTGTTTCGATATTTTCTAGAAGTTAATATGTGTTTTAATATGATTATAATATGCTGATATGAACATTTTAACTAAAGTAAAGTCAGGAAAATTCCAATTATTGGTCTAGTTAGCTAAAATTGTAAATTTGAATTAAACATTGTAGCCATCAGTCTATATAAGCACTTAACATTACTTAAAGACTTAACCAATCATACTCAAAATAATGTAAAATAAAATACAATAAATTTAAAGAATGGCAACAATTTAGCCACACGGAACTAACTTCCTAATATATTTGACTTCACAGTTTTCACAAGCTAATTTTGTTTGTTTCATTTTAAGTATTAAAAACCCTCTAACAATTATTGGCTTTTAACCACTAAGAAGATAATTAACGATTAATTAAGACAACTCACAGTTTTAATCTTACAAAATGAAAATAAAACGAAATTGCACTATATTTTAAATTTAATTTTCCCCAAATGCAAAGCTTCTCCCCCCTTGTTTTTGTTAGTAAAATTGAGAAAGAACTCTAACAATTCAGAAAATAGTCCATTTTAAAATGCAATAAACATATCAATGGAAGGGTTTCGTTAACATATTTAGTTTGAATATTTAGATATATTTTGTTGTTATCAGGTTGTTAAATTTGAAATTTTAAAGTAAGACAATTTGAAAATTGCAAACTGATCAAATAAATAAGATAAAGTTAAATCTAATTCATTTGGATGTATCTTAGATTTTGTGGAAAGAAAAAATATTCTTCTAGAAACCAAGAAAAAAACAACGTAAAACATCAGTTAAATACAAAATTAATATTGACAATAAACAATGTAATGTTATCTAATATCAGAAAAATACATCGATCTCCTAAAAACATGAAAAATGGTTTAACCATCAGACAAAATAATGTGAGAAAATTGACATTGCATTTTCATTGTAATCTTCCTAAATAAAACTTGTTTTTTTATTAGAAAATATATTATGTATAGCCTATAAATTCAAGCACAAACATGGTATATTAAACCATTATTTAAACTTTTGTAATCAATTAATAAATCTGCAGAAAATATTCAATCTGTTACTTTAATTCTTCTTGCCACTCGTAGATAATTATTACGATTACTCTACAAAATTATTAGCGGTCTTTAATAATTCGTTTTTTTTTTAATTTGCTTCTAGAAGGAAAATACAAAGATATAGTAGGACATCATTAAGTAATGAAAAATACTTTATAAATAAATACAGAAATTTGAAAAACCAGAATAAAGGAAAAGATGAGATTCACGCGCGATCGGACGGTGGAAAAGAGCAGTCACTTGCATAAAGTTTGTTGTAGAATGGCAAAACCGTAAATTCAAATAAAATCTCGAAGGAAAATCCCCGTAGCAACGGCGTAACAGTAAATCTATTCTCTCTCTCTCTCTCTCTCTCTCTCTCCCTATCCCTTCGTTTCCGTTTCCATTATCCTCTCTCTCTCTAACTCTTTCTCAGACATACACAGTCGCTTCCCTCTCTCTCTCTCTCTCTCTCTCTCTCTCTCTCTCTCTCTCTCTCTCTCTCTCTCTATAACCTCCTCCTAACCTCCTCGGTGACTTCTCTCAACCGCCAATGTCACCACCGTCGGCAACCGCCGACATCCACCGCGATATCGACCCTAAGATCTGGCGCGCCTGCGCCGGAGCCTCCGTCCAGATCCCCACGCTCTTCTCTAGGGTTTACTATTACCCGCAAGGACACATGGAGCACTGTTGCCCTTCCTCCACCATCTCCTCCGTCGCCGCTACTTCTCCGATCCTCTGCGTCGTCTCCTCCATCAAACTCCTCGCGGATCCGATCACCGACGAGGTCTTCGCTCACCTCACTCTCCACCCCGTGGCTCAGGATCAGTTTCAGTTTCCTCCCTCTCGATACGGGAGATTAGACGACGAGGATGAGAGCGATAAGGTGACCACGTTCGCCAAGATCCTCACGGCGTCTGATGCTAACAACGGAGGAGGATTCTCCGTCCCGCGCTACTGCGCGGATTCCGTCTTCCCTCCACTCGATTTCCAGGCGGATCCTCCGGTGCAGAAGCTCTTCATCACCGATATACACGGCGTCGTGTGGGACTTCCGTCATATCTACCGAGGTACACCGAGGAGACACCTGTTAACCACTGGGTGGAGCAAGTTCGTGAACAGCAAGAAGCTAATCGCTGGAGATTCCGTTGTTTTCATGAGGAAATCTGTTCACGAGTTGTTTATAGGTGTGAGGAGAGCTCCGAGCTCTAACAACGGCGGAGCAAGCTACAACTACGGCGGAGGAGATGAGTATTACCCCGAGTATTACGGAGGCGGAGTTAAGCAAGAAGATGGTGGCGAGAAGAAAGGGTTTCGGAGAGTTGGGAACGGGAAGCTGACGGCGGAAGCGGTTTCAGAGGCGATAGGGAAAGCTTCGCAGGGTCTGCCGTTCGAGGTTGTGTTTTATCCGACGGCGGGGTGGTCTGACTTCGTGGTGAGAGCTGAAGACGTTGAGGCCTCGCTGAAGGTTTACTGGACTCTTGGAACTAGAGTCAAGATGGCTATGGAGACGGAGGATTCTTCGAGGATCACGTGGTTTCAGGGCCTCGTCTCCGCCACGTTTCAGGAGACATGGAAACAGCTTCAGGTATACAGATTGTCATTCTGGTTCTTGTTGATGTGTTTACTGTGTTGTGAGTTCTTGATTGGATAGTTTCATTATACGAATATGAATGCTTAGCTCTTGTCGCTGAGTTAATGTTAAATGGAAACTCGTTTTCTTTGCTTGTGAGCTTTGAGCAGATCACATGGGATGAACCTGAGATTCTGCAGAACTTGAAGAGGGTGAATCCTTGGCAAGTGGAAGTGGTTGCTAGTTCAACTCAGCTTTACGCTACTTACCCTCCAACAAAGAGGTCGAAGTATCCACATGGAGGAAGTGGGTTCTTGAGTGGAGAAGAAGGAGAGATGATCTATTCAGGAAGAGGACAAGCTGCGGATCCAAATCCTTATAATATGTACTCGTACACTACAGTTCCTGCTGGCATGCAGGGAGCCAGGCATTATGAATTTGGGTCTTACAACTCAACGGGATTCATTGGAGAGAACCCTCCTTATAACTTCTTGAGTCCTCTTCCCGCTTTGGGAAGAGTCTCGACTGAGATGGTGAACATTGGCAGTCCACCATCAGATGACTTGTCGCCTAATAGCAATACCACTAATGTTTCCTCTGCTGGGAACCGAGGCATTAGTTTTCAGCTGTTTGGGAAGGTGATAAACGTGCAGGAGACTGCTGAGAGCGGTGTTGATGAGTCTAGCTTGTGTGAAGAGGATGGAAGCAAAGAGTCCAGTGACAATGAAGTTCCGAACGAGACTCAGTTTCAGGGTCGTGGAGGAAGGTGAAGAGTCTAGGGTGCCTATAAGATTCCAAGTTATACACAGAGGTAATAGCTTGCAAAGGTATTTTTGATCAATCTATTGAATCATACTATGAGGATTTGCATTTTCAAACTGATTAGTTGTTATTTGATCATTACAATCCATGTACGTTTGTCTGTACTATTTTTAGCCATGTTTGGTCTTTCCTCATTCATTGTAAGGGACACATATAATAGGATCATTCGACAGTCGAATGCATATTACTGTTCTTTGCCTTACTTCATAAGTCACTGTGTGTGACTCTGTTACAATTTTGATCTTAAAAAAAAGCTTGGAGCTACTTTTGTTCACTAAGATGAGATCTTTATCTTTTTATTTTAAAAAATTCAATGATTTTGTGTGTTTGATTGTGTCAATGTTGTTGACAGGTGAAGTGAAGGAAGGGAATGTTTGGAATCTGTACGTCCCAAAGTAGTAGCGGTTGGTTGGTAATATATAAAAAAATATCTCTCCGGTTTTTTCTTTTCTTTGCATTTTGACTTTCCCTGAGGGGGGGTTTTATGATTGCCACGTGGCAATCTGTTTATTTTTATTTTTTTAACTGAGTTTCTGAGACACATTTGTGGAGGGAACATCTCGCTCTCTCCTAATCGTTTTATTATTGTTTTATTGGGGGGGGGGTTAAAATGTCTAATGGTTTTTAAGAGTAGTAGTTATTGAGTAAGAAACAGATGGATTTATTAACATATCCCTATGCTCTGAGCCTAATGAATATGCCATCTAAGTTAACGGCGCCAAATCAGAGAGTATTATTAAATGTCCCCTTGGCTTTTAATTACGTAATAGTAGAAAGAAACTGCCAATAATGAATAGGCTTAGGAAGCTTAAGGTCCCTCCCTACTTCTCTTTTTCTGAGTCTCTTTTATGAACTTTGTAACCCGATTTATGATCTATAGCAGAGCACACCTATTTGTCCATAAAATTAGGTTTGGTTTTTAGATTAGGAAAATGAATCAAAAGTAGGTCGGTTTTGATTAGCAAATTCACACTTTTTTATAGGCGGCCGATGAATGAGCTGACATTGAATATTGTCAGGAACCAAGTGGATGCGTTTTTAATACACTCTTTGCACCGTTGATAATGTTTTTTTCTATCAGCATTAGCTATATTTTATGTTTTGATTTGGTAAAGTTAGATCAACCGAATGAAACATGTCTTGTTCTGGTATTATTACGGTCATTGATTGTTTGAGAGTGACACATACATGTACATTGCAAACATACACGTTTGGGAGAGAGTGAACTGGGGTGGATCTTCTAATTTTAATTTCCTTAAATTGGTTACAGTAATGATAGAAGAATCCATTCTTGGAAAATTAGCTGTAACGCAGAATTGAAAAGAAAAAAAGAAGTCTCTAAGGACAAGAAAAAGGAGATTTAAATAATTAGTTTTCAGAGAAGGGTTGCCTCTTGAGGAAACACAAATAATTCATGCATGCACACCAACAACCAAACCATTGCCAAAAAAAAAAAGACTTATTCAGACTCTTCAATCATACTCTCTGGCCTCTGGGTTAAATAAATAGACAAAAATGTATTTATTCGATATAAAAAATATCTTAACCAAAAAATAATAATAATAAACTCTGTAGTAGTGGGTTTTTTTTTGCTAGGTAGATGGTGAAGCTTGTGAGAGGTAAAACAAAAAAAAAGTGAAACAGAGAATATAAACGTGAGGTATATGGACTGGGTTTATACCGATTTGATTAGGATGCTAAGCAGAGCCCTGATGAGGTGATGGGCCTATCTCATTCACAATTGGGAACTTGATGATGCTTGTTTGGATTTTTGTAAAAGTCTTTTTTGTTTTTCTAATTCTCATAAGCTTATCGGTTGTATGAATGTTCATACAGATCTATTGTCTCGTGAGAGGAGGGGCAAGACTACTAACAAAGATACAACAACAACCTCTTCCCGTACAACAATAAGTTCATTGGTTCCCTTATAGGATTTCTCACGAGGATAACACCCTTATATATCTCCAAATATATCTTACATTTTTTTAATTATGTAGAGAGAGAGAGAGGATTGCTAATCATTTGAAGTATGGCGTCTCAATAAAAAAAAACTAAAACTTCATAATACAAAATAAGAGCACGAGATGTTTTATTGTTTTTTTTCTTTCACTTTCTCTCTCAATCTTTCAAGTCAAATTAAATCAAATGAACCGTCAGGTTTTTTTAATCATTTGCTGTTTTCTCATTTTTATTACCGTCCCCCCTTCTTCTGCAACTCTCTTCCGTATGGACAACTCTCTTTTCTCCACTCAATTCTTCTATTCAAAAGCAACAAAGAAAAACACAAAACAAAAAAAGTACAGTCAAACGTTTCTTCTTACCTGTACAATAGTACAAGTCTATCTGGTAATAACAACATACCTGTCTTATTGATTCCTTTATTATAGTTTTATTTTTGTTTTCTTCACATTTCAGCTTTTGTACAATGGCTTCATTCTGTCATAAGCATCCTATTAACTTCATCTTAAAAAGACATAGATATACATTTATTAAATGTACTATTCTAAACTAATTTTAAATCTATTCAATTAATTATAATTAAAAACAATAAACACAACTGGTTATACAGTTTTTGCTAAAACAAAATTCATTAAAATATTAAAAAAACAATAAATAGTTGTATAACATCTTATATCCAAAATGGAGGAAGTATGTTCTTACAGAGTTTGATATACTTTTGTTTGTTTTTTTTCTCTTTACATTTCAACTTTAGCACAAGGGTTTAATTTTGTAAGCTTAATGTTTGGACTTTGACATATAAGAACATAAAATTCATAGATATTATGAAAACAAATTAAAAACATAGCAGAAGATTAACATTATAAACCCCTAAAACCTTTGTATTTTATTTTACCTGTGGCTACAGAAAGCCAAAAGCATTTTTCTACCATCAACAATCTCATCAAACAAATCATCAATCTGAGCAACAACACTCTCTGTTCCATTCCTCAAACTCCCAACACTCACTTTCACATTCTCCACTCTCTCCCTCAACCCTTTCTCCTCCTCCTCCCCCTCTCTCCCGCCGCCGCACCACCGCCTTTCAAGCTCTGTTTTGAGCTCCTCCACCGCCGTCTTGCTCCTCCTGTACTCATACATCATTATCCCTTTCTTCATCCCCGTCCTCTCCATCTCCGCCGCCACTCTCTGCTTCAACCTCACCAACGCCGTCGCCGTCATCGTCACCGTCGCCGCCGTCGTCTCCCCCGGGATACAGTACACAAGGCCTTGCGTCAGGATCGTGAGAAACAGAGTGTTTATGTTCTTCATCGTGTTCATCACTCCTCTGAACCCGCTGAACCCGTTCTGTATCTTCGACGACTCCATCGTCGTCGTGACTTGCTCCGACCAAAAGGGAAACCTTTGGACACGGTTCTCCATTAAAGCTCTGTTCTCTTCCTCTATCCCCACCGCTTCTCTCCGACATCCAGATATCGCTCGCATCACCTGTAACCACTTCATAATCAAACAAAAGTTTCAAACTTTATTCGAAAAGATTCGATCTTTAAACAAAACCTGACGGTGGTTGTGGTGGTGGTGGCCGTCGAGAGTGGACGTTAAGGAAATAGCGGCGGAGCAAAAGCTTTCCATGGAGGAGAGAGAGGATTTGATGACGTGGCAGACGTCCCAGAGCTTGGAGGTTTCGTCCATGTAGTCGTCAAGCCACTTGTCACCGACGGGGAGGTTGAGTTTTTGGACAAGAAGAGTGAGATGAGAGTGGGAGGTTCTGAGAAGACAGATCACTCTCTGTAGGAACTGAAGAGACATGAAGCTGTTGGAGAGATAAACCCTTTCTAGATCTTCCATTGATTTGTTCAGAAAGGTGTAGAATCCGTTTACTGAGTTTGTACAAGAAGAATCCATTTGTTGGTGAAACACAGAACCCTAATAAAGATTTGTTTTTTGTTTGTGTGTGTTGATGAGTCTATGGAGGGAAAGTTGTGAAGGAGAGAGTTCAAAGGTTATAAAGAGATTAGATGTGTGTGAGAATGTATATGTAAAAGATGA
Organism: Moricandia moricandioides; assembly: GCA_905132885.1. Taxonomy (NCBI): domain Eukaryota; kingdom Viridiplantae; phylum Streptophyta; class Magnoliopsida; order Brassicales; family Brassicaceae; genus Moricandia; species Moricandia moricandioides. Next base: position 114,676 of record CAJHQQ010000689.1, read on the forward strand.
GAAAAAAGAGAATAAGAAGAAGAAGAATCAGAGATTTTGTGAGGATGAAAGTGATTGTTTGGAGCAATGATGGTTTGTTTCCTATAGAGGAGGAAATGGATCATTGGTATTTGATAGTATTAATATCTGTATTTTCCTGTATCTGTTTACTGAATTTCTTATGGAAAGAAGAATAAAATAAACTTGAAATCTGGCATAGTACAAAATTAAAGGCAAACAGAGGATTTTTGGAAAAAAATAAAATAAAGAGAGTATATTATAGTTTTTTTCAGGGACAATAAATATAAAACATGATTTTCCCATGTAATCCATATAAGTTGTCATCTAGTATAAATTTGAGACAGAAGTAAAATATGAATAAAATCTTTCTAGAAGCTCTGCTCATTAGCTTGATTCTTTGTACGAATAAAATCTCTAGTAATTGATGGTTAATATTAAAGGGTAAATATAATAATGATCATGTTTCAATACACTAATAATAAAATTTTAGTGATTTAGTATATGAGCTAGCGTTTTCTACGAGGGCATCTAATACCATTTCATGCTTACTACTTATGATTGATTACAAAGCAAAGTTTTTTTTTATCTGGTACGAATACAACAATAGGGTTTCTGGTTAAACATAATAGTATGTATACATTCCTCACAAAACTTGCTTAACCAATGATTCATTGTATAGTGCTTGTAGGTGGTTCTATATATTTTTGCTAACTCAGGAAGAGTTTGTGTTGATAATTTGTATGTACTGTTGATGCTAAGCAGGTGTACATCTATCCATGAGTTGCAATATAACACACTATTACTTAATATACAAATCTAACAAAGTAAATTTGATTAGTCATCTGATGATGCTTTTGTATTAATATGATAATGGCTCAACGGATCGAGATTGGTCATTGCATAACAATTAGATTCGAGAGCATAGTAACAATAATAGTGTAGCTAAAGTATACAAAGAATGAAATCAAGTTCGTACCTCCAAAGTGGCATTTCGGACCCATACAACGGCGGATACCAAGAAAAGAAATATTTAACATTTCAATTGACGCAGTTGAATATTTAATAAAGAAACATTTAAGTAGATAAGATAAAATTAATTAAATGTTGTAAAAAAAATAATTTAATTAAATGCAAAAGGGTTATATATGTTGCAAGCTAAGTAGTACATATGTTGCTTTATTCCCGTTATCAAGCCGGCGCATATTATATACTCATTTGTATTATTTTTTTAATTCCATTCGTACATTCTCTTTCCGAACCACCAATAAATATCAATATTATTGCAATTATGATTTTGGTTAGGATGATATAAAATAAGTAGTCTATCTGTTAATTATAAAATAAGAGTATCTTCATATCGTGAAAGTGAAGAAATCATAGGGGCTAAATCTTCATAAGAAAATCCAACAAAGATAAATGATCATATATAAGCCAACAAATTCACTATCTAATAAAAAACACTCTCTTTTCTTATTTCTCTGCCAATCTCTATTTAACCTTTCACTAAAAATTAATTACTTTTGTTTGGTTATTTGAAAAATAACCCCTAGGATTATCTTGTCATCAATTAATGATTATATTTTGTCAAAAGAAAAGGAATAATAAGTGATTACATACATGATGAGATGGTTTTATTTTAGGCAGCTAAGAAATAAGGATAAATTTGATTTTGTTATAGACCCACTACTTAGTCTATTAGACATGACTATTAACCTAATGGACTGGTCATAATTCCTATCGAAAATTAAACTGTGTTAAAGACTACATGAAAACTTTCAAGACGTAAATATAATTCATATTTTTCGGAGTAGAAATATTCAGGCAAACTCATTAATGAGAAAAATAAAAATTAAAAATTATATTTTTTTTTTATATAAGTCAGATACAAATTAAAAAAAAATACTCTTCCAAGAATGGACTCTTTTAACCTATACTTAATCTAATTTAAATAGGTAACTGGCTGTGACAAAAAAAAAAAAAAAAAATAAAATAAAATAAATGATACATGTTGCAGATTTCCACATGTATTAAACATTGCATGTATTCGTGGATGAGTGTACACATCAAATCACAAGGAAGACGGGGCCATCATATCTAATGGAAGCGTCGGGCGCCTCAATAATCTCCGATTACTCTTGTTTTTTTCTTCATTTCTTTTATACAATTCTGTCACATTTTCAACATATATTGTTTTTTTTCCACAATTCGCTTAAGTTATACGTGAACGACAAACTTATTAATATTATTTTGTTTTCTTTTCGTTTACGGAAAAACGAAACAGACAAAATGAATACTATTCAGCAAATGATCCAAAACTCAATATATCAGAAGTCAAATCCAAAGAAAGTACAGGAACAATCTAGAAGATGGTATATTATTGGTAGGAAGACTTGTGTGTAATAATAAATTAATACTCCTATGAAAATATTCTTGGTAGAATGAAAATCATACAATATAGATGTATGTATGCTTAACTATAATTATCGACATAGCCTTAGAGAGTGTAATTACTAAAGTAGCAGAGGTGTAATTTGCGAGAATGTTTCGTTTTCTCAGTAATGGATTAACATAATGAAACAACTGTTTTGGTCCATACTCCTTCGCTTTCCGTCTACCATTTTGAAATTGATCATCCAATTTCTCCACTTCATTGTCCCATTTAATTCTTGTTGAGAATGATCATTCTATGATTTTTTTTGTTTGAGTCTTTATATGTAGTTACAGATTTATTGCTAGATGTAAATGTTAAAAAATCTGAACTCTAAAGATAACTGTTTTGAGAGGAAAAATAAGAAAATGCAAGACTGTAAGGGCTTTTTTTGGTAGAGTCGTCTACGCTTTTGTTAATCTCGGTGAGAACATAAGAATAGAATAAAAAACGGTTAAGTGTTACTGTTATAAAACCTTTAATTGTGTTATACCCGTTTTACCTAAACCAGAAGGCAGAAGCTATAATGGACATATTTATTAAGCAAAGTCAAAAGAATCTTTAACAGATGTCACAAATCAAGTAAGGTGAAAAGAAAGGGGATTAAATTAATAAAATAATAAACTCCTCCTTGATCACTAATCCTTTAATCGGACGGCGGAGATAAAGGGAAGAGTTGATTATTTAGAGGGTCAAGGGCCGCCACTTAGGATAATTAGTTTGCCTAATTATATATTTTTGTTAATGAAAAAGTAAAAGTTATCAGAGCCGAAATTAGGATAGCAAAGGTATATGCTATTTGAACGTTAAATGGTAGAGATCTGTGGTTGTGATATTCCATTTTTTTCGTGTATATCATTGATGCACATTAAATTGTAGTTTTTTTAATATATATCTTTATAGTGTGGTCCAAATTATCGATATCAAAGATTAATATAGTAAGAAGAACTAAAAGAAGGATGATTGAGAAGGAGCGTTATACATTAAACATTGACAAGTACTTTATGTATTATACATAATATATGAGGAACAAATAAATTTAGAATTTTGTTTCAAAAGTTTTAACTGTTTATTATTTCTTTTGTGCAAAAACTTAAAAATCTGAAATAAGAAGAGTTCCAAAATTGTTGTTGGTTTGAGGGTTAATCCCAAAATAAAAGGCACACTTGAAATAAAGCTGACATACTAAATTCCCCCAACAACCGTCTGTTCCATTTCTGCCTACATCCCCTCTTAACCGGATAAAGTTATAAAGTCAACTGATTCCCAAAAAAAAAAAAGAATTGGTTCTTCGTTTTTCTCTCCAAATTGTAATGAACAAACGAAATCACATATGGCTATAACTAAGGTGAATCTGATAGAAATCGAGTGACTGAAACATGTTAATAAGTACAACAAAAAGGAATATTTATATTAGAGGAAACAAAAAGCATGATTTTGTGTTATGGTAAAATGCATATTTAGTGAGGAGGATAGGAGTAATTAAAACCAATAGTGATGTAGGCAGTTGAGTAGGTTAATGAGAATCAGGACCACAGTATGGGCTTCCTTCTACTATAATGTCTGTCTTTTAATATGATGTGTAACATTCTCAGTTCTACTTTTCTTTTTTCTTCTAAAATCAATTTTAGTGGCCCGCCTCTATCCTCTACCTGTGTCAAGGTCGGCCCTTTTCTTCTCATTTTACTACACCCACAAAGTCACACCTATTTAACATCATCATCACTCTTCCTCCTAAAGTATATTATATATATATACATTTTAAGTAAAAAGAAGTTGAATATAATTTATACATACTGGGGTGTCATGTGTGCGTAGATATGATGTGGATTGTGTTAAGTTTATGTAAGCCACTAATGCGGCTACTGGGTCCTCCTATGGGACCTAACTTGGTAGACTTTAGTATTCACATTCATAGTATCAACAAAGAACCAATGCTATCGTTTCATTACAAGTCTTACCTTCTTATCCATTAAGGCTATGACACAATAGTGGTGAGTACTTGACTAAGGGTTATAGTATGAGAGTTTTGGTGCTATTATATGCAATTATCCAAGTACGGGAGGGAGTACAAAGGAGTTCAAACCTGGTCATGTTTACGTGCAGACGAGGGTGCAGAGGTCTTGTGTTCTGGCTTGTGATATGTTGGTGTAAGGAAATATCCGGAACTTTCCATTGGCCATACACGTTAGTGTTAGCTGAGCATCACTCACCATTGCCTATCAAATTCACATATATTGAACTAGAATCAGTGTCACACAAAACTTTAACTTTAGATGATGATATACCTCGCAGGAAGTAGTCATGTCGCTGCAGCTCCATTTCCTGGTTGGGACACAATCAACATAGCGACACCAATTGCAGTAGCGGTTGAGATTAACCCCCCAGCACGCTGCTATTAGAACCCCAGCAAGTCTGAAAAAGAGAGAGAGACAAAGATGGATAAGCTTTTTCATGTCACAAGAACGCATAGAGATTAAAAGAGACTAAGATGAATTCTCACATTCCACAAAACAAGACCAGGCACACAATCCTTAACACCGGTCTGTCAAACATTTCTTTAAGCCTTGTGGAACTTCTCATATCATCTTCAAACAGTTTTCCCTTGTGAGGTGGAGGATCCTGTCTCAGCTGTGGGGTGAATAACAGCACAAATCCAAGAAGGAATCCTGATATGAAACCACCAATATTTGCAAAGTTGTCTATGTAAGGGAGAAAGCCGATCAGGAAATTGACTGTGGAGATAGTGATTATTATCACTAATGCTGAAACCTGTAGCAAGCAAGCAAACACAATCAGAAAAAAGGTTAAAGAAAAGATGGTACAGAGGGACAAGAAGAACTCCATGACCTTGGAGGTATATAGATTCCAGTTCCTTGCAAGTGCAGAAAGCATAGCTCCAATCAATCCAAAGAAAGCAGCACCAGAACAGATTGATGGGATGTTTCGAACAAACAACACAGCAAAGAGACTTCCCACAACGCTAGAGAGGAAGTATATTACTGCAATCCTGACTACAGAACCAAAGCAAAAACAATTAGAAAAACAGATTAGATGAGGTAACCAAAGTGAAGAAGTGGACTTTTACATGGTCCATAACGTTGCTCCATGAATATCCCAACGAAAATCAAACTCCCAAGATTTATCAAAAGATGAAACAATCCGCTGTGCAACCATGGAGATGTCAAAACACGCCAAATCTCATGATTCTCAACCAGAGCATTCCAGTAAAGACCTCCCATGTGTTCAAAGCTGCAAAACTCACAGTCAAAAAATGAAGCACAGAGCTTGATAATCACTCGTTAGAAGCAACAAACCGACCCATAGGCTTCCTTCAATTTGCTAAAAACTATAGATCTATCTAAGAAGACGCAGCATTACGATCTGTTCTTAGATTCGATTGGTTCATCAAACAGAACGTAGCAACAATCAGATCCACACAAATCAAACAACACAGAATCGGAACGAAGAACTTGTCGTTGTTATCTAAGATCGAGGCCTAATGAATCAGTAAGGATCGTCCGCATTGAATTAGAGATCGATTCCAGAAACAGATACTAGCATGGACGAACGAACAACGTAAACAAAACTCGCGCCGATAGAGGGAGAGGTACTCACGTAGAAGCAGAGGGACCGAGCATAGGATTCTCGGATAGAGGCTGGAAAGAGAATCGGCCGAGTAATTTGGCGGCGCAGTGATCGTTAGAGTTCCTGGAGCAGTCGTTGATTCCCATAGTCACAGCGAAGATGACGATCTGGAGCAGCACGAAGACGGAGACAAGCCAAGTGTCGCGCTTGATCTGCCGCGAGCGGTGACGGAAGAAGGGGAGTTTGTCTGAGCTCGGATCGCCGGCGATGGGAGTAGAAAACGAGAGGTTGTGATGAGATACTTCATCGATCTGCGTCTTTGGCTCCGTCGCAACGTCCATTGCCGTTAGGGATCGGAGACGACGAGATGACAGAGAAGGTTGTTTTATAAAGGTGGCGGGAAAATATTTTTGAGAACAAACCGAAAAGGCAAAAATCCGGTTTGGAATTGGTGTATAGAAATTATATCCTCACAATTCTCTAACCGGTTAAGATTAGATAATATCCGGTTTGATGCCAACATCTAAAGAATTAATACTCCACTAAGCCATTATATTTCTCAAGCAAAGAATGTAACACGTTCGTGGAATGCACGCAACAAATTTTCCATGTGTTAATTAATAGAGTATATATTCTGTAATATTTTGTGACAGTTACTTTTCGTTGTTGTCTAATTTAACAACATTATACTTTGCAAAAATAATTTTTAAAAACAGTAAATATAATGTCTATATTTAAAAGGTTATTTAATCTCATATTTACATGGTTTGGATGTTAAATTGAACTATAATATAAAAGAATTAAAATGCTATACACTATTATTATATTTTTTTTTTTATTATCTGGAATATCTCGGACATATAAAAAAAATCCAAATTAATATTTAAAAAGACATGTAGTCTATAGATATATTTTTTTTTCAAATATTCAAATGGGTCATTAATCAATTGAATCATATTCGGGTGGCCACCTAGATCACCATCACTTGGATTATATAGCATACTGAAAGCAACTCTTATGTCATATTTGCTTATATGTTTACCTTCTTCCTTGTATTTTTTTTTTTCACTTTTTCTTTTCGTTGTTGCTAGAAGTTGTGCTTGCTCGGACGGCCTGATCATCAAGATGGGAGATGAAGACTGGATAGAACTTAAGTTCAGACTTGCAGATGGCACCGACATTGGACCGATCAAATACAGTCAGTTCACGACTGTTGCGTCTCTCAAGGAGAATATCATTGCTCAATGGCCTAAAGGTAAGTATGTGTTCTATATATACTGAAAACATGAAATCTTGTTTCACTAGTTGTGTTCTAAGTGCTAATCTTTTTTTTTTTCTTCTTTGGTATAGACAAAGAAAATGGCCCAAAGATAATAAATGAGATCAAGCTCATCAATGGTGGCAAAATACTGGAGAATAACACAACTCTTTCTGAAGCCAGATCACTACAGATTTGTGAACTTCCTGGAATGGTAACTACGATGCATGTTGTTCTTCCTCCTCCTATACTTGGCCGAAGAGACGGTAATTTCAATGCATTTCCTCTTGATTTTTTTTCTTTTGTGTATTATATATCTCAAAGTGTTGATTTTTTTTGTTATTGTTCAGAGAAACTGCATAATGAACCTCCACTGAAGAACAGTTGTGTATGCTGTATTTTGTAAGTCCATTAGGATTTTTGATCCTTTTACATAATTTTATGCCATTTGGATTCTCCATGTAACAGCTTTCCATAGCTTCAACAAGCTTCTTCCATAAATTCTCTTCATTGTTTAACAAATGTGGCTTGAGAAAAATGTAATAGGGTTCTAAAGACTTAAAGTTCTATAGAAATGTGCTCAGAGGATTTAAAAAGGAGAGATGAGTACTAATAATATTAGGAAAGCATGGGTTCATACACAAAATAAGCAAAAGATTCATGGACATTTTCAACATTTCATATATACGGATGTATATTTTACATAGTAAATTTCCTCCAATTTTTTAATGTTTTTTTTTGAAGCATTTTATCTCAGAGATTGCTCTGACTAAACAAATGTTGAAAAGCCAAGGTGCTTCTCCTACACATCTACTACTTCAATGAGCACATGCATTGTGAAAGGTTGTAGGGTAAGTGTTTTTTTTCTGTTCAGAGCTTGATAAGAAAGGGACAGACACCATCTTAAGATAGAGAGTGGGTCCACTTTCAGTTAATGGGTAAGGGAAAATGATGGGCATGACATGACAATATGGCATAACATGAGTTGCTGTCAATCAACTATATAGGACATTTAAATATATATTATGGATTAGTTATGATAACGTCTCTTTGTACTGTCTCTCTTTCCTAGTGCCTAGCTTCTCCTTTTACAGCTTTTAGTTAAACTTGTATAGTTCCTACACTGAATACTTCGAAACTGAGTTTGTAAGAATACCTCGATGTACAAAGATGGAGTTCTGATTGTGTATAAATGGTTGGATACTTGGATCACATTCGGGCAAAGATCTGCAGCTGAGGATAGATAATCATTATTATTCAATTTCTCTGTATTTCAAGTTTCAACAAACAACGGTCGGTGAATTCTTTTATTGAGAAGTCATCAGGTAACGCAGGTTTTTCACGTGACAACCCATATCACATGTGTTATCCTCACATGTGAGAGTGAACCGAGTGGAGATCACTGCGTTCGAATTATGAATGTATGTATCTTAAGAAAAATACATGAAAATTTGAAATAGAAAGAACATCAAGTTTTCACTCGACTGCATGGTTCAGTATCCCAATGTCTTGCTGAAATTTAATTTGGAATTCACTATATCTTTTTGCTTATAACTTGAGATAAAACTTATCCCTCGCTCTCTCTTTGAATACAATGATTTGCTTCACTTTCTTCTTTACCATATGTCGTTAGAATAGTTATATAACATGTTGGCGATAGCTACGATTTGGGAGATACGCTATCTTGGAGTATAAGTTAGAGATAAGGATAAGTATAAAGTTGTTGTAAGATAAGAAGAGATCTAACATAAAAGATATGATCAATGTAATATATATATACACACTTGTACGTGATCAATAACAACACAACTTTCTCAATTCTTTCTTCTCCAGTTTACATGGTATCAGAGCCAATCTGAAAAGATCCAGTTGAAGAAATTTTTTTTGAGAAAAGAAAATCATGTCAAAAGAGGTTGTCAAAGTCGCGAGTGGAAGTGGTGAGAACAACATGTTGTCACCATACTTTCTTTCTCCGTCGGATAATCCGGGAGTGCCCATCTCACCAGTCTTGTTGACGGGAGAAAACTACGGAGAGTGGTCATCGGAGTTGGAGAACGCGCTTCGTGCGAAGCGCAAGATCGGTTTCATTGACGGATCTCTGAAGATGCCGAGTGAGACTGAAGCACCAGCTGAAGCAGAGTTGTGGAAGACGGTGAATTCCATGATCGTGGGATGGTTGAGAGCATCCATATCACCCGCGATTCGTTCCACTGTGACCTTCACTCCCGATGCACACAAGATGTGGAGTGATTTGAAGAGAAGGTTTTCGGTGGGCAATGCAGTGTGTGTGCACCAGTTGAGGTCGGAGTTGTCGGCATGCAAGCAAGGTGGTTCCAGTGTAATGGACTACTTTGGTCGACTCGTGTTGAAGTGGGAAGAGCTACTCAGTTACAAACCACTTCCCAAGTGTACGTGTGGAGCCTCCGAGAAGTTCGTTGCAGAATATGAGGAGGAAAAGGTGCATACGTTTCTGATGGGACTAGATGATGCTCGTTTCGGAAATGTTTGCACTAACATCATCGGAATGGAGCCATTACCTGATCTTAACTCAGTGTATCAAAGAGTAGTGAGGGAAGAAAGGCGTCTCATGTCGTCGCGTGCCGAGACTAAGCAGGACGCGGTGGGCTTCTTGTCCAAAGCAGAGGCTGGTTCGTCGGAGAATCAATCCATGAATGGCGCGGTTGCAGCAGTGTCACGTAGTCGCGGAGGAACCGTGGTTTGTTCACACTGTGGGCGAACTGGACATGACAAGAAAGATTGCTGGGAACTCGTTGGGTTTCCGGATTGGTGGACAGAACGCAACCAAGGTGGTGATCGTGGTACTCGAGGAAGAGGAAGGGGACGAGGTCGGAGTCAACAGCCTCGTTCTAACGTGGCTCAGGCAGCGTCTAGTTCTGGGGTTCCACATGTTCTCTCGGATGAGCAGTGGGCATCTTTGAGAGCACTCCTTGAACAACAGAAGCCCACGGCAATTCCAGATAAACTAAACGGTAAGCGACAAACAGGTGAAGTGATCCTTGATACCGGGGCAAGTCATCATATGACTGGTGACCTTGACTTGCTCACCGACACTGTGGATATCACATTTTGTCCGGTTAGTTTTGCTGATGGTAGTCAAGTGAAGGCATCTAAGAGTGGTTTATTGCGTCTCTCTGACAAACTCACTTTAAGAAATGTCTTGTTTGTGCCTAACTTGAACTGCACGTTGTTGTCTGTTGCTAAACTTCTCAAACAAACTGGATGTTTAGCTATGTTCACTGACACACTCTGTGTATTGCAGGACCGTTTTACGAGGACCCTGATTGGAGCCGGTGAAGAACGGGATGGAGTTTATGTTTATCGAGATGTTACTTTGGCACGAGGTTACAGAGTCAAGGCTGCTGAAGATAAGACACTGTGGCATCGAAGATTGGGGCATCCTGCGTTTGGTGTTTTAGGATATCTACCTTTTGTTACTGGTGTTTTAGACAATAAAGAGAAGTTTGGAGGATGTGACATTTGTTTTAAATCCAAACAAACTCGTGGAATGTTTTCTGAAAGTCTCAATAAAGCTTCTGTTCCGTTTGAACTAATTCATGTCGATCTTTGGGGGCCTTATCGCGAACCAAGTTCTTGCGGGGCTGTATACTTCCTCACGATTGTCGATGACTTCTCTAGAGCAGTCTGGATACACTTGCTTCTTGAGAAAACAGAGGTCAAGACGGTTTTACCCAACTTCTGTGCCTTGGTCGAAAGACAGTTTGGGCGTGCAGTGCGAAAGGTTAGGAGTGATAACGGGACTGAGTTTATGTGTCTCTCGAAGTATTTCTCAGCAAATGGCATCATTCATCAGACGTCGTGTGTATCTACGCCGCAGCAGAATGGCAGGGTTGAACGCAAACACCGTCACATACTAAATGTGTCGAGATCACTGATGTTCCAAGGAAATCTTCCCGTCAAGTTCTGGGGTGAATGCGTCCTCGCAGCTGCACACGTGATCAACAGGACACCGTCCAACTTGCTCCATGGGAAGACGCCGTATGAGAAACTGTATGGTAAACCCCCATCGTATGAAGACATTAAGGTTTTCGGATGCTTGTGCTTTGCACACAAGACCTCTCGTGACAAGGACAAGTTCAAGGAGAGAAGCAGGAAATGTATATTTGTAGGATACCCTTTTGGGAAACGTGGATGGAAGCTGTATGACTTGGAGAGTAGCGAGTTCTTTGTCTCTAGGGACGTCGTGTTCAATGAGACCCAGTTTCCTTTTGCGTCCGATGCCGATGTGTCTCCCGGTGACACGGTGCTGTTGCAGTCTCCTAACGCGGGAGAGATACTCGACAGCTTCAGGGGGAGTCTTGGAGAAGCTGTAGTTGGTGATCGGTTGGCCGTTCAGAACGATGAAGAAGATGACGCAGGTTCTGATATGGGAGTTGCTGAAGCGAAGGTGGTGCCGGAACCTGAGACAGAAAGTGGAAAATGTGATCAACTCGGGAGAGGACACCGCATCTCAAAGCCATCTGTCAGGCTCAAAGATTACGTCGCATATAATTCACAGTGTCTTGATAAACATAACACCACTCCCGTCTCACCAGCTACTCCGTCAGGGGACTCGTTCACGGTCCAAGGTACGTCATCATATCCCATCTCACAGTACGTTACTGATGCCGTGTTCTCAGAGAAACATCAAGTATTTCTTGCAGCTTTGTCCTCTGCGAAAGAACCGCGAAACTTCAAAGAAGCAATGGCTGACCCACGATTTAAAGAAGCGATGTCGGCTGAAGTGGTAGCTCTCGAAGAACAGAGGACTTGGGATGTGACTGAGTTACCTAAAGGAAAGAAAGCGCTGGCATGCATGTGGATTTATAAGTACAAGTTCAATGCAGATGGAACAGTGGAAAGGCCTAAAGCCAGGCTTGTTGTCTGCGGCAATAAGCAAGTAGAAGGAGTGAACTATGACGAGACCTTCGCACCTGTAGCCAAGCTGACCACGGTTCGCACACTGTTGGAAGTCGCTGCAGCTATGAATTGGGAGGTGCATCAAATGGACGTACATAATGCGTTCTTACACGGAGACTTGGAAGAGGAAGTGTACATGCAGATGCCTCCTGGATTTCAGTCTGGTGAGCCTGGTCAAGTGTGTCGCTTGAGAAAGTCCTTGTATGGACTGAAGCAAGCGCCGAGATGCTGGTTTGCAAAATTAACAAGTGCCTTGAAGAAGTTCGGTTTTCAGCAGTCATATTCTGATTACTCTTTGTTCACATATATCAAAGGAGATAGATCGCTGCGGGTACTCGTGTACGTGGATGATTTAATCATATCTGGAAACGATTTAGACATGGTTACCAAGTTCAAGGTGTATTTAAGTGATTGCTTCAAAATGAAAGATTTAGGGAAGGCAAAATATTTTCTCGGTATTGAGATTGCAAGAGGACCACAAGGGATGTTCTTGACGCAGAGAAAATATGTGCTGGACATAGTAGCAGAGGCGGGTCTGCTCGGGTGTAAACCGGTGTCTACTCCAATGGAGCAGAACCACAAGCTCTTGTCGGACGAAGGACCACACTGTAAGGACCCGGCTCGGTTTCGACGATTTGTGGGTAAACTCGTTTATCTTGTTATAACAAGGCCGGAGTTGAGCTACGCTATCCATGTCCTCTCTCAGGTTATGCAACACCCGCGGGAAGCACACTGGGATGCAGTGGTCAGAGTGATTCGGTACTTAAAGGGGTGTCCAGGACAAGGGATCATGTTGAAAGCAAGGAGTGATCTTCGGCTTCGAGTGTTTTGCGACGCGGATTGGGCAGCCTGTCCGAAGTCTCGACGTTCTCTGTCTTCTTTTGTGGTGTTGCTGGGTGATTCACCTATCTCCTGGAAGACAAAGAAGCAGGATACGGTTTCTCACTCTTCAGCAGAAGCCGAGTACAGGTCCATGGCTGCAGCACTACGGGAACTCAAGTGGCTCAAACGACTTTTGCAGGACTTGGGAGTTCAACATCCTGCTCCAATGGAAATGTTCTGCGATAGTAATTCAGCGTTGTATATCGCAGCGAATCCTGTGTTTCATGAGCGCACAAAACACATAGAAGCTGACTGTCACAGTGTTCGAGATGCAGTTCAGGACAAGTTGATCGTCACGCGGCATGTGCGCACAACAGAGCAATTGGCAGACATCATGACCAAAGCTTTGGGAGCATCCGCATTTCACTATCTGTTGTCCAAGTTGGGTGTTCGCAATCTTCATGCACCAACTTGAGGGGGAGTGTTGGCGATAGCTACGATTTGGGAGATACGCTATCTTGGAGTATAAGTTAGAGATAAGGATAAGTATAAAGTTGTTGTAAGATAAGAAGAGATCTAACATAAAAGATATGATCAATGTAATATATATATACACACTTGTACGTGATCAATAACAACACAACTTTCTCAATTCTTTCTTCTCCAGTTTACATAACAAGTAACGGAATAAAGCAAATAGACCATATATTTCTACAAAATTAGTAAACTGAAGATCATCAAGCTGAAGGATTTGTATAAAAGTTCAGTATCTCGTTGCTTACACTCATGAACATGGGGGGTATATAATCACTTTTAAGAGTTAGTAACCATCTCAAAAGAGTTATACACAAAGAGTAAGAATTAAGAAAATAAAGAGTACCACTAGTAACAATAAAAAAGGACCAAACTGTTAAAAGTAAAAGAAAAACGGATCAGAAGTAAGAAAGTAAAAAATAAAAGGAGCAAAGGTATAAAAACGTAAGAATTAAGAAAAGACGGAGGTGATGTGCACGTAATTGAATTCGTCGGAAAAAGTCTCGCGACTTTACTTTCCTTTCTCCTTCCTCTTTGTAAAAGCCCCACACAATGACGCTAACCTTCCTCGCTTCTCAAATCTTCCCGCTTCCTCCTCATCCGTACATCGGACGCTACCTTTCTCCGGCGCCGCCTGAACCTTCCCTGTCAAATCCGCCGTCCGATTCTCCCCGATCGTCTCCTATCGCTGGTAACTAACTCTCCTCCGTCTAACTTTCATCGTGAATGGCGATTTTCAACTGATTCCTTAGCTCGAACTTTAGTTTTGGTTATATAGTGGTGTGTTGATTAGGAGGAAGCAACAGATTGATTGTATCGGTGAAACTTCGGCGAAGGATCGATGGAGAGATCTAGTAAGTGTGCTGTTTGCGACTCTTCGTTTCGTGCTTCGATCTGCGTAGCTTGTGTTAATCGCAGGTACGTTGCTTGTTTCGATGTTCTTCTATACGAAATCTTAGATTATGTGGTTACTTTTGTGTTCATTGTTTGGTACTTTATGCAGTTTAAATGAATGCAAAACTGTGCTGGAATCGTTGAAGAGCCGTAGAGAGGTTTCGTACTTGAGATTGAGTGGCTTGATTGTTACAAAGGTTTGGTTATTTTGCTCACTGAAGAAGAGTTAAAAGTCTTTTGATCTGAGATTGATTTTTTCTTTCTCCTGGATATATGATGTTGTCAACCAGGAAAAAGCAATTATTCAGCAGTGTTGGATGGATCTTCACAATGAGAAGCTTGCTAAGTTGCGGGAGAAGCTTCAGCTACAAGTGGAGAAGTTACAACAAAGTATGAAGAGACTCAGTGCTCCGAGAGTTTATTTATGTGCATCGTCTAAATATTTGATTTATGATGCAGGCAAAAGCACGTTTCGGAGATTATCTAACAATCTTAAAGAGAGATATGGCATTATTGAATCGACTAATGTTGCTGTAATGTGACTGTTTTTTTTTTCTTTCTTAAAAGGAGTTGTATGAAGCTGATTTTGTGACGGCTGATATCTCTCTCTAATCTCTGCAGCTGGAGAAGAGCCGTGTTCGCCATCTGGAGAATGATTATTCAGATACTATTGGCAATCACTACTTGGTTTATGTAAGATCTACATCTCGTAATACTTTTATTCCATGCTTGAATTACTCCTTTGCTACAACTCATATGGTTATTTTTGTTTAACTTTTTTTTTTTTTGTTTTAAACTGAATCTCATATGTATAAACATTAAGCCAACATTGTGATTTACAGATTGAGCTTACTTCAGAACGCCTTTATAAACAGGCTTTGGTTATGAAACAGATATGCAAGTTATTTCCTCTATCAAAGGTAAGGAGATCAAATTAGAGGTTCTTATCTAGATAGTGTTATTTTTTTGTCAACCGTAAAGGCTTAAAGGATATATTAAGCTCCCGAATTGGTATGCTTCTATAAATTACTAAATACAGATTCGATAAAACATAGTTGTTTGCCTAAAGAAATTGGTATAATACTTCTTGTTTCATCTTAAGGCAATCTTGGACCTTCTCTAATCTACTGTGTTCTAGACTGGGTTTACTAAATCTAACAATACTCAGGTGACGCTAGAGGGACATAACAAATATGGGAATAGTGGACAGTATGATCAAATCTGCAATGCTCTCCTACCACAAGGTCTCAACCCAGTCTCTGTTCCGCCGAAAGAGCTCGCAGCCTCTTTAGGGTAACAGGATACACGACTATGTCTTTTAACAGTCATTTTGTGGTACCAAAATAATTTAAGAAATATGGAGGTCCATCCCCTCAAATGCATGTTATACTCCTGCAGGCCACTGTGCTCGTAACTATCTTTTATATTTCGTTCTGTAGTTTGATTAATTAACATTACCATGGTTGGTGGTTGGCTCAGGTACATGGTGCAGCTTTTGAATCTTGTTGTCCATAAGCTCGCAGTGCCTGCACTCCATAACTTGGGTTTTGGGGTAGATTCCACCACATCCTTAACTCGATTTTATGCTAAACTCTGCCTCAGTCTCGGAAGATTACACTCACACACACACACTCACACTTACACTCAACTATATGGAAATTGATTGACTAAGTATGTTGTCTCAGGGTTCTTGTTCAAGAATATGGCAACGAGATTCGTATTGGAACTCTCACCCGCCTTCTCCAAGGTGAACCATGTTTTTTCATAACAAGAGATTGTTTATTGCTCCTTTAGATTTGGTGATCTAAAACAATCTTTTGTATTATTTTGTTGGCAGCGATGAGTATCCCCTTTTTGTACCATCCCATGATTACTTCTCCGTCGAAGGGAAAAGTTCGTGGACGGGTAGAGATACAACCAATTTTGGTGTCACTTCATTGAAATCAGATGGAAGTGTAGAAGAAGATTATCGTGACCTGGACGTCGTGAACCTTTCCTCTGCCTCTCCTCATTCTGTTGAAACGTTCAGAAATGTGCAGAGAGGGATTGCACATATCAAGCAAAGCGTGGCTCACTTAACTGTGTATGGATACAGTTCCCTGTCTATGGAAGTTCCTTCTGGAGCCTCGACTTTTGAAACATTTGCAAAGTTGCTAACTACATTATCTTCAATCAAGGAAGTTCAATCTGCTCTTTCTCTTGGTTTGTCAAGGTAAAATCTTCAAATTTTCATATGACTATGTGTCTGAACTTGTGTATTTAGACATCTCTGGTGTTTTACAGTTCCAACAAACAAAGACACGAGCCGAACAAATCAGTGTGGAATTTGAACTCATCAAGCTCCAGCACCTTGCTGGACAGCTCTCATATTCAGCCAATGTCGGTATGACTTTCGGGTTCTCGAGCTTCACTACTATAGTAACCTTAGAATCTCCAGTAGTAACATTTGGTATATGTGTCTTGTAGTGGAACAACAATAGCTATTATAATGTTCCCAATCGAGATCCCAGCTCTATTGGCGAGTGGAATTTGGTTGACTATCCTCATTTTTCACATCAAGCTATCAAGTTCAATCATCCCAACAACTATTGAACCTCTCAAGCTATACTAAATCTACTTTTTTAATTTTATTATTCATAAATAATAATGGATAAAATTTATATTGTATACCCAAAGATCCACCAAAATAGGAAAATACATCTTGGCTGGAACCCAGATTGGTGTCTTTAAACTAAGTCTTCATACCTTATGTTGTAACTATGACTGGGATAATTGAATTTGGTTTACCGGTTTAATTTTGGTTAGCATTGGTTAAGTTTTATTTTACTTAAATCATGTATGTTATATATAATTAAGTGTACATTGTTAATGGAGTAAGCTGAGTAACAAACTTTGGTCTCTTTAAGAGCAAAGTGGAGTACATGTTTTGTGGAAGAGCCACTCATCTGCCTTGTGGAACAATGAAATGGTCATGTGCACTTGTGACGTTGAGAATATCCTCGGGCTTGTTTGGGCTTTAAATGGAAAGGAAACCACCATAACAATAATTAATATGTGTACAAATACTTTTTTTCTTTTTCAGTCACTCAACAAAGAAAATAACCCCCTTTTTCATACCACACAATGGGAACAAAAGCAATTAATTATATAAGAATCCATCCACCTCCTTTGCTTTTCATAATTGTCCAAAAAAATTATTTATCAAATTTCTTACTTTTATAATATATATATATGCAAGTGCTTCTCTTTGTTCACATGCCTACTTTTTGATTTTATCATATGTATAATGATCCTGAATTCTCACACATTTGGTTTATTGTTCTTAACTTCTCATAGTTAAGTATATATATATATCATGGTGAATCAGATTATCAGAGAGCATACTTAATTGAAAAATTTATTCGTGTTGATGATAAAAGATTAGAACTGAATAATATTGTCAAAATTTGTATCTTAAAAAAAAAGGAGAGCAATGTTCTAACTTTACTATAAAGTTTTTTTTTATTTTTAGTTTATTAAATGAAGATGTATACTAAGTAATCCATTAATCCATATAAGAAAGAAAATCATAAAGTATCGATTATACCCCTAATATTTAAACAAATATATATTCTGATGTTGTGGTAAAATGGGAATGATTAACAAAACCATTTGTTGTTGACATATGCATATACTGTATATATAAATGTATTTTTATTACTATAAAACTGAAGAAGTATTGGTATAAATTTGGAACATCATTTAATTGTATTAACATTCGTACCCAAAAAAACATCATTTAAGTTTTGTGTTAGTTTACGATTTTTCCTTAATCGTCTTGTAATCATATGTGGTTTTGTACTTGTAAGTACTGTATATTTAACAAACATAAGAGAATCTTATTCTTCTTCTTTTTTTCGGGATCCGAAGAGAGAATCAGTCCCAGTTCATTTCAAGTTCGAATCGTTGAACGACATGCGGTCTATATAAAAGGAATTAGTATATAACAGTGTCTATATATGCCTGCTTTAATATTATTTCTTATGTTCCCACTTTTGTTAAAATTTTAAAATTTGTAATATTACTGAGAACACTTAAGTTTTTTTTAAGTATTCTTCTTGAAGCAATATTACTAATATTCGAATCTCTTTTTGCCTTTTTTGAACGTTGATGATCATTCATCCACAAGAATCTCAGGGCATGGGAGATTCGCAATTGTGATTTGCTCTATATTTCTTCGATTTTTTAAAAAAAAATTCTTTGATTCTTCTTCCTACCACGTAAAATCTTTTTATTTTTTTAATGATTATTATCTTCTAGTATATTTTCTACAGCATAATTATGTTTTCTTGATTAGAATTCTCATCAAGATAATTTCATGTGTACTTGAGAAGAATGTAAAAAATCACAGGGGAAAAGTACAGAGAAGATAACAAGGAAAATGCAATAAAATGCATAACTTTAATGGTCAAAAACGAAAAAGAAAGAAAGGAGATAACGAAAATAATGGAAGATTGGTGTCTTCGTGATAAATTAAAGTAGAAATGTGTGTACGTAACTTTTGTGATCATACCATCTTTTTCTTTACGACACGTAACAATGATATATATGTAATGCATGCATAAATAACATATATATATATATATAAAATAATAGTTTTCTTCTTGAAGTTTTATGAATGATATACTCATAATCGGAGGTACACTTACAAACTAAATAAAAACACATGATTGTCAATTGTAATACTCCGTTATCTAATCCATATTATACAATGATATATACTTATATATGTTCTTCACTTCTTTATCGAACTAATATCTGTAATACAAAGGCTTTGATTACATAGCTGATAAAAAGGCTATGAAAAACTTTGATACAGTACTAAGTGAAACAAGCCAAGATGTATGATGATCTCTCTCGAAACCAATCGATTCTCTGACATGATCATACATGCAATAACAATGTTATTCTTTTAATTTTTGTATAGTTGCGTATCAGCGCACCGATTCATATTTATCATATTTTATGAATAGAAAAACATTTATAGATGGACTCTTTATTAAAGTAAAACCAAGACAGGAAATAAAGCTAGATTAAAATAATAATCAGACATGCTTGTCTTTGTCGAACACACAGATTTATTATACAAGTGGTGCGAAACTAATTTAAATCTATAATCTTAAAATAAGTGAGAGGTTTAACAATGTTATCTTTTGTGTGTTGGTAGGCCAGTTATAAAGCTCCAATTATTTGTCACTAAGGCAGGGAAGAAGGCTTGGTACAAAGATGCCACTGCAAAACCTTATGGACCACCCCAAAATTGCAAATGAGATTGATTCTTTTGCAGACCCATGAGCATGCATGTACAAAAAGATGTGAAAACAGTTTCTAGAATTATAGATTGAACTCTGACTGGTTTCTAGATAGATGTAAATAAGTTGTTTTAGTTCAATTTGTAATATAATTTTTTTTATTATTTTTGATGTTTTTCTTTTTGAAAATTTATTCGTACCAGCTAAATTTAATAAAATGTAAATATTTCAATATTTACATATTGTGTCGAGCTCTACAAGAGTGTATGGTTGATGACATCATCTGGTGCGTACTTCACAGATACAAGCGCACGATTAGGTCACCCTTTGGCTTTGTGAAAGAAACACTCATCTTTAAACGTTTAGTTTTCTTTGTTTGAAGAAAATCTTTAAACGTTTAGTTACTTTACAAACATGAATAAAGCAACATTATGGGATCTCTTTATTATAATATTTGATTAATTGTTAAACCTGTAACTTGGTTATTATTCCAATGTTGTGGTCACATATAAAGGAAAGAGAAAGGCCAAAAACCAAAGAAAATATCCATTTTATCATCTCCTTGCCATGATGAGAACGCTTGACAGTATTTTTAAAAAACTGTAAGTGTCCAAAGAAACTCGAAAACACTTCTTCTCCCTTAGATCTTTCTGTGATTGGAATGAAAAATATTTTTGTCTGATCCAGAGATTACCAAGAAATGTATTTCAAAGTTTCTTTCTCTAACTCTCCATCACTCAACTTCATCATGAATGGTTTCTCTGCCAAACTGTTGAGGTGTGTTTAAACCTTTCTCCTTCATTAATTGTCTACCCTTGGATCATGTAAGAACAAAGGGTCCAATATTTGTTACAAGTTTTTTAAACTTAGAAAGGATGAAGAGTTTGTTTTGTTTATGGTTTGTGTTCAGTGAGCTAATGTAATTTTGGTGCAAGCTTATTGGATCTATATACTTGAAGGTAAGGCAAAAAAACTTTCTTACTCTTTTGATTTATACTTGTGGATCAAGAGACTAAAAAAACTAGTTGGTTGTTATGTTAGAGAACAAAGAGGAGATGATGAGTTCTTTTTCTCCAACTCAACTTGCATCTTTAAGAGACATGGGAATCTATGAACCATTTCAACAACTTGTCTCTTGGGGGAATGTTTTCAAATCTGATACCAATGATCATAGTCCTTACACTGCTTCTTCCTCTCTTATTCAAGTGGATGCTGGAATTGATGATCACAACAACATCATCAAGGTTACTATATTTGTTTCTTGTAACACACATATGATATATATATATATATATATATATATATATATATATATATATATACTTATCTCTAATATTTTTACTTGTGTGTGTGTGTGTGTGTTTTCTAATGGTTTGATTTATGTGCAGTCGAATTACGCTTCTTCTTCTCATAACCAGATAGAAGCAGAACCTTCTAGTAATGATCATCAGGATGATGATCATGATGATGATGATGGCAGGATTCATGACAAGGTTTGGAACAAACATATAAAATGGCTTTCTTGAATCTATTGACTGATATTATATTTCTCATATGCTGCCAATAGATGAAACGGCGTTTAGCTCAGAACCGAGAAGCTGCTCGCAAAAGTCGCTTGAGAAAGAAGGTATCCTTATGTGTAGTTGAGCATTGAATCTAACACGAGTAAGCTAGTTACTACTACTACTACTAATAACTCTGTTTTGTCTTTATTCCTTTAGGCTTATGTTCAGCAGCTAGAAGAAAGTAGGTTAAAGTTATCGCAGTTAGAACAAGAACTCGAAAAGGCTAAGCAACAGGTGAGCTTAGGCCATAACACATTGTTTTTTTAATATGTTGTTTTCATAATTGACTCAATACTATTCGTTTTCTTAATGTAAGGGATTACGTGTAAGCAACTCAATACCATATGGAAGCATTATTAACACAAGGATTGCTACATTTGAGATGGAATATTCACATTGGCTTGAAGAACAAAGCAGGAGAGTTAGCGAGCTACGAGCAGCACTTCAAGCTCATATAAGCGACATAGAACTAAGAATGCTTGTAGAGAGTTGTCTGAACCATTACGCTAACCTCTTCAGAATGAAGTCTGATGCAGCCAAAGCCGATGTTTTCTACTTGATATCAGGAATGTGGAGAACTTCTACAGAAAGATTCTTCCAATGGATTGGAGGGTTTCGTCCATCCGAGCTTTTGAACGTAAAAACTCCAAAGTTCTATTACTATCTTAGTACAAAACACTAGTTTGACAAAAGTAGTTTTGTAGGTTGTGATGCCGTATCTTCAGCCATTAACTGATCAGCAAGTGTTGGAAGTGAGAAACCTCCAGCAATCATCACAACAAGCAGAGGATGCTCTTTCTCAAGGGATAGAGAAACTTCAACAAAGTTTAGTTGAAAACATTGTGGTTGATGCGGTTTCCATGGATTACCCTCCTCAAATGGCTGCAGCGTTAGAGAATCTTCAAGCATTAGAGGGTTTTGTTAACCAAGTAAGTTAAAAAAAAAATAAAGAAAGTTTTCATGTGTTCAAGAATATATACATGTTGTTGATGCTTGAATGTGAAACAGGCAGATCATCTAAGGCAGCAAACGTTGCAGCAAATAGCGAAGATCTTGACGACAAGACAAGCGGCTAGAGGTTTGCTTGCATTGGGAGAGTATCTTCATAGACTTCGTGCTCTTAGCTCTCTTTGGGCAGCTCGTCCAACTTAAGAAACAATGAAACAGAACCGAAGCTTGGTATGATGATGTTAAAAGATGTTTGTTAAGTTTCACCATTCTGCAATTATAGTAGTAGTAGTACAGCAAGAGTGATTAAACTTTGTAAAATCTATATCAACAATATATTTGAGAATGGTTAAAAAGACCATATTGCGTATTCATATATATGATGAACTCATTCACATGTGTCTTCTTCTTCTTAACAAGACCTTGCTTAGTTGAAAGCAAAAGCTGTCTGTTCTATTTAGTTACATGCTACAGCAGATATATTACATCTCACTGTTGTGTAATCTCCAAGAAACTTGAAACTCTGTTTATTGGTTCTTGTTTTCCACTTGAATTTGCTTTTTTGTATGTAGTGTATGATGGTAAAGGGACTCTTGAAGAGGAGAGACAGCAGAAAGTAGATTCATCAAGATTCAGGCTACGTAAGCGAAGACAATATGATATGGATAAAAGAGTGAATCCAATGAATGCATCCACAAAGCTTGGATGGAACGGCTTGGTACTTGCTCTCTTTCTCAGACTTGTAGTAAAAACATACATGTAGTTAACATATGTTTTGATAATGACCAGATCTTCAAGGTTCACAACTAGGTTTCTTAATCAAGGCATGAGACGAGTGTCATCAATATGCACATACTGAGGAACTGAACAGAGAGTATCCAATTCAATTAATCTTTGAGCCAAAAAAAATTCTTCGTTGAGAACTTCAAACAAAAGATCTAAACATGTCTTTTGATCATAAAACAAGGAAAAACAAATGGTAATCACTGATCACCAGGAATGGTCTTGATAATGTCAGAATCACCTAAACACCAGTCAAAAAGAGACAAAATCATTAGTAAAGATTCTACAATGAACCAACCGAACTTTGAGAATACATTTGTAGTAAACTAGTAGAGTAGCTAGTTAGTTTTCTTACCAGGATCAACGATGCTCAGACAAGAAACACGGAAGTACTTTCCACAAGCTGTTCCCAAATCAACGTTGTCTGAAACCCAAAATGGAGAGATTAATAAACACAGTCAAGCCAAAGTGACACAGGTAGAGAAGTAATGGATGAACAAGCATTGACGATTCTGTTTTCTTGAAACGTGAAACTAAGCTGAATATAATAGATATCCATCTACATCCCTTCGATATGATTAGCAATTTGTAATGAACACATTACAGAGACAACAATAGCAATTGACATTGCCAAAGATGAACACTTTCAATCGAAAACACACTAGTTTCCTCTAATTAGAATCATACTCTCAAGCAGAACTGTGAGATTGCAAAAGATCAACACTTTCAAGCAAACAAAACATAATACTTTCCTCTAGTTCAATCATCAGCACAATGGTCCAAAGAAGCAGACTTTTACAACTTCATCTACTATAAGAATCAAAAGGAACTTACTTCCATTGTAGTGATGAACACCAACTTTAGCAAGCATAGCGTAATACTCAATCTCAGATCTCCTCAACGGTGGGCAATTCGAGGAGATGAGAATCAGTTTACCTACGAACATAACAAAAAAAAAGACTAAGAATCAAGCTTACTGAGAAAATGCACACCAAGTGTTCGACTAAATTATTACCTTTGGAGCCTCTTAGAGACTTGAGGACAGACTTGTAACCAAGAGTGTATTTACCACTCTTCATTACAAGAGCTAACCTACTGTTGATTCCCTCGTGTGACTTCTTCTGCAAATTTTTAACCAAACAAACCCATAAGCATATAATCATCTAGACTTTGTTGGTTCGGTCCAAAACAAAAGAATAAAACTTTGACGCACCGTTTTCTTCGCTGTCACCATTTTTAGTAGAGAGAAGGATCTGCACAGAGATAGAGAGGCGACCACCAAAAAGGATACAAACGCCGCTTGTTAACCTTTTTATAGTTCTGTCCAAAATGTTTTCTAGGGTTTTTGCTCTTTCGTTATGTTTGTGAAATTTGCAGTTATGCCCTTGATGTTCTTTACTTTTGTGATTTTTTACTCTATTATTTAAATTTTAATGATTTAATCTCTGAAGATTATAATGTTTACTAATCTTTGCAGTTATGTCTTCCGTTTGTTTTAGTTTAGTGCACGGGGATTAAAACATTTATATTTTTTAAAGATATAATTTTAAAATTATTTAACCAATTATAAAAAAAACTGTTATCTTTAAACCTCAAAACATATCTTTAAATTTTAAAATATCTTATATTTTGTAACAATGTAAACTTTCTAAAACATCATATAAAAAGAAACAGACGGAGCATAGATGACCGTAAAATGATGTTTTAGATTACTTAGATGATCTATGAATCAGTAACGACTAGAGTGAAATGAAACAATAATACGATATGCCACTGCCTGTGAATCTATGATACCACATTAGCTTAGAGATGTGATGGGAGTAAAAACTTAAAAAAGGAAAACAAACCAAAGTTTAACAATTGTAAGTTAAAAGGTTACAATACCAGAATGTAAACTGACATCAACCTTTAAATTAAACAACAAGAACACTTGACGCTGCCACAAGAGAAAACTAAAGTCCATAGATAGAAAAAGAAAAGGAGGGTTCATGACAACACACACCATTAAACATAAAGACCTTTCACTTATTCAAAGTTTTGAGGATAGATCAATGACCTATAGATTCCTTTCACTTGTTCAAGGTTTGAGGATAGAACAACGACCTGTATATTAAAAAGAACAAATCATGATTTAATTTAATGTGGATATAAATTATTGCTAAAATTTATAAGAATGTGCTAAGAATATCAAACTAAAATTCATAAAAATTAATCAACTAACTCTCATAAATTAACCAGTAATATATAAAAAGAATTGCCTTTGATTGAGAAATTTTCTCATGTGAGGGTCAAGACATAGACCTTGTCTTTCGTATTCTGGATCATACGGTCCATATTCCCTCCTGAATAAAAGATATACAATTGTTATGTTTCTAAGAAGTAAACATATGATTACTTAATTAGTTCAGAATGAAAGACTCACACGTTTGTACAAAAGAAAAGATATTTATATATGAGAAAATTTCGATAAGAAATATATGAAAAAACTAACTGAAAAAGGTGAGGATAGTCAATGGGAAAAAACCTTTGTTCAGGAGGATTGATTGGAGCTGAATCAACACTTTCATCTGCTGGTATAGTCATCTGCATTATTTAATCAGATTATTATCATACTATTTCATTAATTTCTATATTAAAAATATTGTTGACCAAAAAAAAAGTGTTTGTCAAAAACTTACCCTGCGTCGAGTAGAAGATGAAGGTTCTCCAAATTGAGACCGACTTTCATAAGTTCTTCTCCGGGATCCCACAACTTCATTCTGTAAAATTCATATTATCAGTAAAAGACAATCTGATGATGGTCTAGTTGATTTGTTTTTTTATAGTTAGAGATAATTAGTTGTTAACATGTAGTATAATTCCAATGATATGGTAATCAAAAACGTTAATAAAAAATTAATAACTTAATTCATTGCAAAAGAAAAAAATGGTACCTGTGGAGGTGTGTTTGAGTTTGCGCTTGGACGTCTAGGCAGCTGAGTGTATAAGCTGGAAACCCTTCTTTGGATAATGACATGATGCCTATGGAGATGAGGTCCAAAAGATAAATTTGGAGTTAGAAACATGACTATACATATGGTTCATGTATAATTCAGAACTTTTAAGACATATTTGAGGTCTGGGTATGAATGAGTTGTTAAATTGTAGAATATTATTAAATGTAAGAATCACAATAGTTCTGATTTTGTATCCTCAATGAAATCACTCTGTTACTAAACCATGTATACGTAGATTAATTAAGTTAGTTGATTTTTATCCTATAGTTTTTCAATAATAAATAAAATAGAAAAACAGTGTGATCATATATCGATTTGTTTCTATAAAACTATTTTATAAAATTAATATTAATGTAATTCTTTTATTTCATTTGTTATGCATGGCAAAGAGAGATGATCGTACCTAGCTGAGCTGTTAACCGCCCTTAGATTGTGAGCTTCATTACGCCGAATGGCTAAACCTGATGGGGGCGGTTGCTGTCCATTTATCGCAAAAGCCGAAGTGATTGGGACGTACGTCTGATAAGGCATGAAATTCTGTGACCTACGTTTCATGAAAATAACGTTTTATGAAAGTATGTAAATCAGTATAATAAAGATACCAAATAATACATTTGAGTATTAGTACCAATTTGGAATGAGATTACTCGGGTACATTGGACTTGAATGCTCTGTATGCACCGCCACATTTTGGTTCAAATCATAATAATTATGATATTGGTTGTTTAACAGAGCCTCTCTAAACCATTCAGATGGAAGACAATTAGTAAACTTAAATGTTAAATTAACAAGGAGTTATATTTCATAACGTACCTAGTTGAAAGAGTATGACCACAAAGACAATGCTGTTGCTGCGGCAGATGAACCAGTGAATTTTGTTAATTAGAATATTAATTTGAAGACATTTATGTTGGTCTAGCGATGGCTAAATTAAAACAATTGTTCTTAACAAAAATGATAAAATACAATTAATGTAACATACTCTGTTTAGATAAGTTTCTGTTGTGTTTGTGATGATAACTGGAAGGTTATCATCTGAGAAACGATGGAAGTGCTGAGGAAACAGTGAACCAAATGCATTGGAACTTACTTGTTGTATCCTTCATCAATTAATATTTTTAATTATTATATTACATAATAAGAAATTCAAATGTTCATTAATCATTTAAAGAACTTACTCTTGAAGATGAACTGAAAACTCATGAGAATAAGACATAGTTGGATGTGCAACTCCATTTCCTTGTCCGATTCGTTGACCCATCCCTATATGGTTCTGAAACATTTTCAACCCCACAAAAAAAAAAAACTTAAAATAAAATATAGCTAAAAATTATATATACTGGCTTTTAGAGAATGTTCTGTACCATTGTAAAAAAGCTCGGATCCTGAAAAGAACTTAGCATGGGTAGACTGAAGAAACATTGTTGTGCCCTTGAATGCACACTTAATAGATTTCCTCGTAACCAAGACTCATGCGAAATGCCTAGTTGTTGATGACGGGCTTGGTGTTGGTGATTTTGTGGCTGCTAACATAACATACCCAAAAAGACTTGTTAGCTAAATATCTATCTACTTTGAGTTAGATATCTTGGTCTATCTCAAAGTGTAGTAGTAACCAATTCAAGTGCATTTTTTGGTGTTTAGATTTGGGACTAGATCTGACTAAGGGTTAGTTTCATTTATGGTAGAGACATGGATCAATCTAGTCTATCACAATACAACATACTTCCATAAGTTTTTTCAGTTTGCAACTCAAATAAATTTTGCAGGCTATCCTAACAGTTTTATCATAAATCGCAATGAATGGTATAAAAATCCAACCATGAGAGGCGAAGAAAAAGTATACCATCAATGGAAGACATGGTTCCGGTGACTCGAAAATATATTCCGGACTCCATAGGAGCATCGTTTCTTCTTCGATTCTATCGCTTCGAAAAGACATGGTTAACAATTGTCTTGATTAAGAAAACGATTCTCCTTATATATTAAATTAAAAGTAAAAAAATCTAATAGTCATGTCTGATGTGGCATTTATATATTTCATATAAAATCAGTATAAAATATAATATATTAGAGTCATACCACTAATATGTTTAGTTATTTATTTTTAAATAAATTATCAGAATTGAATAGACATAAGTAAATGATTTTTAAACTATAAACATTAAATGTTGACTAAACCACAAAATGAATAAATATTCATCCTCATCATATTTTTTATTTGTTATTTTTATTATTCATTATTCTTATTATATATCTACACACCACATTAAATTGTTGTATTCATTCGTTGAAATAAATTTTGTTATGGAGAATATTGCTAGTTACAAAGTCTTTCTTTTGACAATTGGTAAAACATGTAATGCGAGTGAATAATAGTCACATATACTAAACAAATATGTAAAATGAAAAAATATAATTAACGTTTGTAGACTTAAATAAGGGGGCCACTAAATAAGGAGTGCAATAAAACAGAAATTAATAACTACTTTGTGGACTTGACCATATTTTATTAATATTACCAAAGTGAAATACATTGTTTCTTTATCGTGCAAAGGGAAGTCAAGATTTCTTATAGTGTGAGCTTATATGCAAGGAAAAGAAAAATGTGGAGATAATGATTAGATTTTGTACCAAAATTAACCCGTCACTGATTAGTGACCCACCACCACCAAGCTCCAAGTGTTTTATTTTCTTCAGCGTGGATAGAGTTTTTAATGGGCCTGGCCCAGTACATCCAGCACAGTATATAACTAGGTTGTAGCCCAATTAGCTAATGTGACCATGCCAATGTTCAAACAGAACGGGTAGAAAAAGTTAGAGAATCTCCATTTGCCAACAATGCTAAGCAGATGAATCTATTAGAGCAAAGGCCCACGTCAATCAAGTGAAGCCCATCAGCCCATACATTATCATGATTTAACTCTATAAATTTGTGTAATAGCAGATGTGTAGATAACCTTGGCTGCACTTATAAACAACCACCTTGAAACTTATTTTCGTAAAATCAATCTATCGTTAATCTCTTGGTGACAACTTACAAATCTTTTCGTTTCTTTACTTCTCTGCACAATAAAATTCTTTAGAGCTATGGTTTATGTTCTTCAATAAGTTATTTAAAGCACAAAATATATCTTCTCTTCAAATGCTTAAACCGCTGATATTTCAATATAACAGTTTCGTCCATGAGAGACCATTAGATATATAAAAGTTAAAACCAGAGAGGAGAAGCTAAGCAACAATGCATCGGCCTTATTTATATACAAACGAGGGAAAACATGTTAGGATTTTACGTAAATACTAAACAAATACGATTAAACTGTTATTTCATGAAATATTTATATACAATTGCGAGAAAACATTTAGTCTGAAAAAAAACAATTCGAGAAAACAAGTTTTTGGACCTGGCCTCCTGGACAAAGCATAGTATAATATTGACTATAAAAATAATAAAACCATATAAATACGTAAATAATACTTTGGTAAATTAAAATTTCTTGGAGATTATTGGCTACTGAGCTGAGGCATTCTGATATCATAGTCGGAGACTTCGTGGTCTGCTTGTGTCTCCCTCGTTATAACCGGTATTTCACTTTCCTTTATATTAGGATCCACCACTCCATGCTGTCATATTTGTTCACAAAAATTTACAATAATTTTTTTAATTGGATAATAAAATAAATCTTGAACGAGTCAAATAAGAAGAAAATAAATCATTAAGAAACCTGATGCTGCATAGGGGGAAACAAGGCCGATGGATTGAGGCCTGTTGTAGAAGTATAAGCTTGGGCCCATTCTTGGAACATGTCACCATTATGATTTGTCACGTTACATTCACTCATGTTGTTGTTTTGGTTTGAGCTTGAACTACTTCCTTGCAACAACGTTTCATAAATAGCTGAATTGGCCGATGCGTCGAATAATTGGGCTTGAATAGGCCCATTTTCAGCCAGCCAACCTCCAGCGACGTCATTTACAAAAGGTCCACCCATGTTTTGGTGTTGCATAGCTGATGTTTCGTATGAAGATAACTGGTCACTCAATATATGTTCCTGGATAGAGAGAAAAATTATTGAATATTGTAGAGTGTATATATCGTTATCATGAGATATATTAAGAGGAGTTTAAGCTATTATTTACTCGTCGTTGAGTCACATGTGTTAAGGTCTCAATGAGCTGCTTCTCACAGGTTTCGTACTCTTCCATGGTTGTAAACCTGGTTGGATCTGGTTCGTACTTCCTAATATTTTTGCATGCAAACCAAGTGGTTACTATAACTTTTAGATACATTTTTTCATGTATTAAATCAAACGTTATTAAGTTATAAAAGCAAGAATATAAGAACCTTAGTTCTTCCTCCGCCATATGCAATTGTTGTTGTAGTCTATAAACTTCTTGTTCAAGCTCCTTAAAACATTGAAAATACAATAAAAGTTAGATTGATGATTCAATGGGAATGAAAATTACATAGCAAACTTAGTTTCGTTAGTTAGAGAAGAAAAAAAAAAAAATAAATGAATCACCTGGACGTCCGAGTTAATAGCTGAAGGGCTTTCCAAATCATCCGATAAGATAAAAGAAAAGAAAAATCAGCTTCCATATTATTGGAAAATGAGGTATTAAATCATATATATATTATAGCAAAAGAAAAAGAGGAAGAAGTTGAGACTTGGTGAGTTGAAGAGCAATGTCATTCTCAGTCTTGAGTTGCTGCAAAGTCCGCAGTAGATACTGCCACGTGACATGGAATGTTTAAATTAGTAAACATAAAGAATATACAATTGCATTCATATATATGCAAAAATTATGTTTCCTATAACATTGGACCGGAGCTACGTACATTTTAAGTTTCAACAGCATATTAGAAAATGGTATAGTTAACTCATAAGAAACTATATTTGTTCACTCCCTTAATTGAAAAATATATTTATACACATATTATGCTTTAGTTTAATCACCTCTTTGCTCTGGAAATCTCTGCAAATAAAAACGTGGAAAATGCACCATTTAGATAATAATTATCAACATTTTGTTATATGAATAAATAAGAGGAAAAATAGGAGTAAGTTACTACGCACGGGCGTCGGCTCTGATCGGTGAATGTTAGAGCACTGAAAATTAAAACCAAAGGAAAAATAATAAATATAGGACACTAATTAAACAGACCAATACCATTCAAAAATGAAATATAAATATGAAGAGAGAAAATATAGGAAACAATCAAAGGAAACTGATAAACTTACTTCTCTCGTTCTTGGTCAGGAAGATTGATAAATCTTGTGAAAACGTCTTCAACCCTAACCAACGTTTGATGAATATATTATATATACCAATCAAATGAATGTTTTCTTATAATGTTTGTTGCTAGAACGAAAAAAAAAACCTTGTTTTGCCGGAAAAGAGGCTAAGACGATCAGAGGGAGAAAACATGAGGAGTGCAATGTCAATGTCACAAAGAATAGACAATTCATAAGCTTTCTTTATCAAACCATTTCTTCGTTTCGAGAACGTAACTTGGCGATTCGTGTTGTTCTCTATTCTCTTTATCTCAAGTTTCACCCGTCCCATGTCTCTCTACCTAATCTGATCAATGCAATAACAACAAAACTACACGATTGTTTTTCTCGTGTGTGTGTAAAATATGATCATTGGAAGCAAAATAGCGTATATGTATGAAAAAATGTATGGACGAGAGAAAAGAGAGAAGCTTGAAAGAAGGGGAGGTTAGGTATAAGAAAGAGATTTGTTTAGAAATGTATGGGAGATATCTAAGGGCTTTGCTCTTTGAACGATTTATAATGATCTTATATTTTGCCATGGAAAAGTATAAATCCAATATATATCAATTGGTCCTATATTGTAGACAAAACCATACACTAATAAATAAGTCGACCACGGCATACTTACAAAGTAACCATTTTTTTTCTTAAGTTTCGTACATTGTTGGCTCCCATGTGATTCATGTGTGATTATTCATACTCATACAATACATCTTTTATTCTAACAATAATTGGAGAAACAAACTAGTAGATTCAACTACAAGCTTCTCGTCGTAAAGATTAATCTCTCACGAAAGCTTCGACGACATATTTAAATATATATATAGAGGTCCAATATTTGGGTTCTCTTCAACCATTAAACTATAAACATCAAACACTGTCTTGATGTATTTGTGGCCATATATCATCAACACATATCGTGCGACGTAGTTCTTCCTCCTAAGTAAGCATCTACGGCTTCTCCTACTGTCATAAATATATTTTCTTTCTTCACTTTCTCCTCGAAATTTGCTTGCTTCAATTTGTGAAGTATCCTCCATCTCGGACTAGCGATTACTAACTGCACGCCAAAAAAAACATTTACATATAAATATATTGAATAACCAATAATACCAGCATAAATATATAGTGAAAATAACTAACATTTGTGCATATATATATATGTTATAAATTCTATATGGATAATTAGCAGTGTACCCGGATGTTATTAGAAGCCAGCTCTTGATGTAATTCTTCAAGTGCGACTATTCCTGATGTATCCACGCCCATCACGCCTTCACAATTATTTTAAGAGGCAAATTAACAAAATCAGAAAATTTACAGTATTAATTAGTGGCATATCATAGAGATGTAGATACTTACAAGACATGTCGATAATTACTACTTGAAGAGCTTTTTCTTTTTTAACTTCTTGTTCATCATCTTCCTCTTCTTCTACTTTTTGTACTGAGCTCAATATTCTGAATGTAAAAAACATATATCATCAAATTATAAAGTTTCATATATAAGACTAATAAAAATATAAATGAAGAGAATAAGTTGATAAAAGAAAAAAAGAAGTTACCGATCTCTAATAAAACTAGCATTTGCAAAGCATAACAATGGAGAGCTGATTCGAAGAGTCAACAATCCTTGGGTGGTAATCGCCATTGGGTACTGATTTATATCACCAAATATATCTGTTCTTGACAATCTGCCTAAAGCCTCAATGGTTGGTCGTATCGAACTCAAAATTATTCTCGTAAACGATATCCCCACCTACATACATATACCCAAATAATCATATAGACATTTATTTTTGGACAAGAACATTCACAAAGTGAAGTAATAAAATTGTAGGGTTAGGCATAAGGATGCATAAAGAGATTTGTCCTTTACAATAGATCGATGATTTTGCAAGGAATCAATTACGAGAATTATTATTTTTTTGTCTTGTTTATCTTCAACTTGACTTCATATTTGGAATTATATGTACTAAATATTACCACGTGAACGAAACCTTATATAACATTATTGATGTTCATTCACGGTCTGTGCACAGCAAATTTGGTCGGCCTACTAGCGATCATTTCTAACTAATTTAATTGGTTATATATATAAATATATGACGATTTTAGTCCTATAGCTTAGTTCACATGATTGGATCCAAGTCAGCTTGAAGTTGACTTGAAGACAATCAATCAGAATAACAACAACATTTTAATTTGTAGATGCGTGCAAGTTAGTGAACCTCATATACATGCATATTTATTATTTTAAGGATAAGATTTGGTGGGCTAAGGAGAAAAAAACTTACCGCAAGGAGAAGACCAATCTCTACGGAGGCAAACATGACACCTAAGAAGGCAGACATGAGGACGAGAAAATCAAGCTTATCAAGTTTCCAAATATGCAAAGCGCCAGAGATGTCGATAAGACCAGGAAGGGCCGAGAGAATGATGGATGCTAGAATTGCGGTCGGTGTAAAATATAGAAACCTTGTCAACACTTCAAGAGATATTAACACGGTTATTGCCATTACAATGTTTGACACCACTGTCTCGCACCCAGCACTAAAATTCACCGCCGTTCTTGAAAATGATCCTATAAACAAAGTTCCACGTGAAATGAAAAAAATAAAGATATGAAACCGATATGCTCACCGGTCAAATCCGGTTTGGGGTTTAATTAATAATTTTTAAGAGAAAATTTTACCGGTGGCTACATAGCAAGAAGTTAAAGAGCCAGCGATGTTGCTAAATCCCATTGCCATCATCTCTTTGTTACCATCTATACGATATCCATTGATGGTCGCAAAAGATCTCCCCACTGCAATTGCTTCCTGTATTATTAAATTTAATTTAATCAGGTTACTATTTTGAACTATATATATATAGATAGATAGATAGTTAGAGAGAGAGAAGAGACCTACCGTGAGAGCGATGATTGCACAAATGAGACCAATTTTGACGAGTTGGCCGAGATGTGGACCGCTAAATTGCAATTGGTTAACCGAAAGTTGGTTAAACCCTGGTTTAATGTGTTTAACAATCTTAACCCCTCGTGTTTCAGCATTGGTCAAATACACGATTAAGGTTGCTAATATCACTGACACTAGCGGTGCCATCGCTGGAATCCAGAACAACTTTTTGTTTCTTTTCCCCTGGAATTAATTTATAAAAATAACAATAAAACTGAGTTAAACTATAGTTATTGTCAAGTGGATATATAAATGTAATTTATACACGGTATTGATGTAAGGAAATTTTATTGTTTACTTACGATAAATCTCGCTAGGAGGATGAAGATAAGGAATGAGCTACCAATGACAAAGTTCAGAGGTTGCCACTGCAGAAGTAATTAATAATTAAAATAGATTCGATATTAGTGATTTTAGATTTAGCCCAAATAAACTGGTACGTACCGGATGATGAAGGGAGTTGAAAACCGAAGATAAAACCGAAACCGCATCGGTTTTGTTGGTAAAGTGTGCCAAACCAAATAGACCTTTCAACTGTTGTAAACCATGCTGGCAGTCTATATCATCCCTTAGCTCATGTGACGTCTCTAGTCTAACAATGTGGGCACAATTGATTGGGCACTTGTATTCATCAGAGGAAAAATCACAAACCCAAAAACCGGGGGCTAACCCGCTGAATAGAGATTTATAATAACAAAAAGTTTATTAATTTTGATCAAAGTGAACATAGTACTTTCCAAGATAAGAGAATACGTAGTCGGTCTCACTACCATGTATATAATAATCTTTAGCACATATGCAGAATTATTGGATGATGTTTTTATAGGAGGGTTATCTCTTAGGAGAAGATTTATATTCACTGTGCCATGATTATTGAGTCCCACACTCACTCTTTGATGTTGAGGAAGACGCCAGCTTGTATATATAACGATAGTAGCGTCTGCAAGGTACGAACCTGTGTCTTCCGGATAATGTCGAGGGTGGGATACGGTTGTAGAGGATCTTGAAGTATACAACAATAGACTCTCATTGATGTAAAAAGAGAAGTAATGTAAAACGAACTACAGCGCACGGGACCCGTATGGGTTCTTGGACTCTCTGCAGACCCTATCTTTTATCACTAGATAAATATATAGAGGATGGTGCAGGACGTTTTCGGACACGCTGTTAATTTCCTTGTGTATCCACGGGTTAAATTTTTTATTGACTCCAAATCTCTCTTTCGTAATACAAGATATCTCACCGGTATAACGTTTAACCACTAACAATTAAATTCAGCGTGTCTATTATTGTGTTATTTATGCAATAAGCAAGTTATATTCTCGCAGTATAAGGTACTGGGTGAGACTTAATTACTATAGATCTCTGCTGAATATCTTTCTGGATTTCTAAGATCCAGCATATATTATTTAGCACTTGACTCAATGCTTAGGGACTCTGCAAATACACATATTGGACGACAATTTGTTACATCGTATAAGGATGAGTAAACAGCATCTAATTTCCTTGAGTATCATTACAATTCACCCTCACCATAGCAAGCATGTATTTATCGTTATTAGAGATATAAATAAATTCATAATGATGTTAAAAATATACTTGATGGAATGCAAAGACTAGTGAGAGTACAAGTCAACTCAGCCATCAAGAGTCTTTCTTGAACATGTCGAGTTTGTACTGTCTTCCCCAAGTAAGTATGGGGAAAACTGGGTTTGTTTTCCGCCATAACATCACAACATCTCCGCCATGGCCCTAATGTGGTTCCTGTTGGCCTCGTTGTCCGTCAGAGGGTCGAAATGACTTGGTTGGCGGTTGTCAATCGGTTCGGAGCTGCTGAGATTCTTGTTGCTGTCTTGTAGGCGTATTCAGCTTCCTAGCCCTCGGGACATCGTTCACCGTAACCGATCCCGATCAATCCGTCCGCTCTTCTTCGGGATAACGCTTCGCATTTTTAAAACATATTTTAAATTAATTAAATGAAATTAGTATATACATAATTAACTATAGAATCGAATAATAATTAATTACCATTATGCAAAAATTTGTCTTGTTCAACAAGATAACTGAATGGTTCCCCTTGTTCGCACGCGTCAACTGGGTCTGGACCTCCTGAATCTGCTCCTCAACATCGTTGTAGATCTTCTTCTGCTCGGGGATCTACAAACGTCCGTCAGAAAACGCTGATGGAAGGTCGTCAACTTGTAAAAGTCGGCAAGAGACGTGGTGCTCCTTCCACAAGCAGCTACAGAAACAACATAATTAAATATATTAACCTAATATAATAATTATATAAATAAACAATTTAATTATTAAAAAGCTAAAACAAATTAAATATTTTTTTAAAAAAAATATTTAAAATTTTTAGGCTAGTACTTACAATTTGTAGAGCTTTCCCTGCCATGTAGAAGTACTGTCGCAGAAGTGTGCGGCACGACGACCAAATTACCGCTCAGCATCACTGGCGCCATTGCGGTTGTGGACTAGCAACGGCGCGAAGTTTTAACTGACTCCGCGCAATTACTCCAATAAGCCGTCAGCATTCCAAAGCGTAATCGCTGATGTAGGTCGGTTTAGCATTTGCTGACCTCGGATCAAGCCGTCCAACTTCATCCTTCCAATCGCCGAGCATATTTTAAAGCGTTCGTGCGCACTTCTCGTAAACCTTCGCTATCACGGTCTCGTTGACTGCAAAGTAGAGCCAGGTTGTCGCATGTTTCTGCTGCAAAAATATATGAATATAATTAATGAAATAATTAAGATATTTAAATGAAACTAAAAATTGAAAATAAATTATTAAGTAAGAAAGAAAATAAGCTTACTCGCATGAACATTTGAACAAGTCTCCGAACGTGGTCCGGTGTAAGGGACCAGTTCGGATGAGGCTCCCGGAAGTTTGACCTTATGATGTTTGCGACGCTCCGTCCCAAGCGATTATCTGTTGGAAACCTATATAAAAAAATTGAAAATTCATGATTAATGTTAGATGAAAATATATACAATTAAATTTCATATATATGGAAAAAATCATAATTAAAATTACCAGAGCGTGTTTGGTGGTCGATCTGGATCGATGATAGGTAAACCTTCTCGGCCCGGCATTTGGAGAAGATCTTCCACTGTGTATCTAGCGTAGGGAGCATCCGGTGGCACAAGCAAATCCGGATGGACACCCGAGGAGGAGGCGAGGCAGCTTCATGGACTGGAGGATGTTGTTGCTATTGATGTGTTGCTTGCCTGGCTGCGCATGATGATGATGATCATCATGATGCTGCTGCATGTGATATCATGAAGCTGATGCAATGTGATCATGATACTGCTGATTCATACCTTGCTGCGGATAGTATGGGAGGCACGACGGTCAAACTCATCAAGAGGCTGCTCGCGGTGGCACAAAGACGAGGAGGAGGCACATAAGATGGTTGAGTGCCTTGGGCGCGGTCTCAGGGACGACAAAACTCTCGGGGCTGTGCCAGAGGTAGTAGCTGATGGATCCGACGACGGACGAACCGAGAAATGTTTCGCCGTAAGAAACAGTTTGGCTTCGTCTCGCTGCGTGTTCTTAATCTCTTTCTGCCGGCTCATATCTACAGATAGCAAATAAATTATGATTAGAACATAATCATGATGCTATATATCTAATATAAATAATCTAATAATATGTTTAAACATTTCGCACAACCATATATATCTATATATATCTACATTATGTTTACGAAATCCATAATCATGTGCTAATATATTGATCTAATATAAATTAATTCCAATATATTATAAAGTATGTTTCATACTAATTATCTAATATTAATATCTAATCATGTGCTAAACACTAATTTCATACTATCTGATACACTTAGCCTATAAAACTAACGGCACCTAAACTAACCACCTAAACTAAAACTAAAACTAAAACGATACCATGAAGAGAGGGAAAGTGGTGGCTAGTGAGAGAGTAGTAGTGACAACACCAGAAGTGAGCATCTGCTCAACGAGTTTTAATAGGTATAACCTGGGATTCTACCTTTGAGGTCGTAATGTGGTCGTAAACTACTTCATATTACGACCAAAATGAATTTACCACCATTAGGGACCACCTTTTACGACTAGTCAGCATCCTCTAGTGAGCGACTTACGTACGCAATGTAGATTCTCTCGCGCCGCACTATCACTTATTTACGACCACTTAGAGTCCAACATTTATCTGTCTGTAAGCTTAACGTATCGCATAAGAATCAACATGTGTTAGGCTGACCTACTTTCAGAGGGACGCATAAGTTATTTTAGCTTCTACTTTACGACACAAGAAGGTCAATTCAAACATTACAGTTCCCATTCTACCACCAACAGTCATGAAAAAAATATAATCCTAAGAAAATGTATAAATACCTTAGGCAAATGTTCCAGATAGAATATTTCAACATCTACTGGAAGCGGATTTGACTCTAAGAGATAGTTTTTACAAATTTCTTAGGCAGATAAACCTAACACTATATGTCTATTTAAAAAGAATTTTGTGTTTTGTGATGTTTAAGAAGATAGATGTTTTAATTTGGTTATTGTGTTGTTTGCATCTCTTCCAATTTCCGCATGGGACTTGGTATGTGAGTAGGGAATTTAATCGACCAAAAAGGGACTACTAGCTCTCATGAAATCATCGACCAGATGGGGAAGGACCACACTGTTACGACCAGCCTGGGACGCAACAGTGTTACGACGCAAATAAAGACGACCACTATGTGCTTTTACGATCTTCAAACAGTGGAGCCACATGTGGTTTTACGACCAGACAGGGACCAACTACTTTTACTACTCAGCCTGGGACCAGCAGTGTTTTATACGACCAAAAAGGGACCACATGTCTTTTAGCGACCAAAGGGACCAGCATGTGGTTTTACGACCAAAAAGGGACCAGCATGTCTTTTACGAACCAATAAAAAACAGAGGACCACATGTCTTTTACGACCAAAAAA